>MJUU01017721.1:16261-26448 GCA_002080025.1 Modiolus philippinarum | reverse complement strand
TTTCCGAGCTACAAGGGGTCAAAGGGGCCAAAATTGCAATTTTTCTAAATATGTCAAATCTTTATTTTTCATCGGATTTTGATTGGATTTTTTTTCTTTGGATTCCTCTTGATCTAAGCTTTCAGTGATATGCAACAGATTTGGCATGGCTCTTACCGTTTCCGAGCTACATGGGGTCAAAGCCTAGGGGCCGAAATTGCAATTTTTCTAAATATGTCATATCTTTATTTTTCATCAGATTTCGATGGAATTTTTTTCTTTGAATTTCTATGGATGTAAGGTTTTAGTTGATAGTACATATTTTGCATAGCTCTTACGTTTTTTTCATCAGTAAGTGATCAAAAAGGATGAATTTTTCCCTATTTTGTTTCTAGCTAATAACTATGTCAAGCTTCTTTTTGTGTCCATCTAATTATGTTGTCAAGCTCTTTACTGTGTCCACATTCACTTTAAACTACTTTTGTTGAAATTTCAGTGGTTGACATGCTGCGGTCGTATCATGCTGCGCTCGGCGTAGCCCTTTATTATTTTTAACGGGGTTTTCCCATTTGCAAATCCAGTTATTGAAATGCTGATGTTTGGCGGTTTCAGGCGGCTGCCAGATCTGGTAAGCGCAACTCCTCTGTAACAATAGAATTTCATGAAACTTTGTATGTAGTATGGACATCATATGTTGATGTGCATATTGTGGAAGATTTTTCATCATGCAATTTTTCCAGGAGTTATGCCTTTTTGAACTTAGAAATTTATAGGTCGAAAAAAAAGAAGAGAAGTGGGGAATGTGTCAAAGAGACAACGACCCAAAGGGGAGTAATAACAACTCAAAGCTTCCATAAGAACTTCAATGAACAGTGAGGAAACTCCACAAATTTATAGGTGTTTTAACCATATGCTTGTAAGTGCAACTCCTCTGTAACTGTTCAATAAAATTTCTTGAAACTTTGTATGTAGCAAGGACATCATAATTATGTAGATGTGCATATTGTTGGGGATTTTTCATTGTACGATATTTCCAGGACTTATGCCCCTTTGAAATTATAGATTTATAGGTGTTTTGATCATATGCTTGTCAGCGCAACTCCTCTGTAACCATTCAATAGAATTTCATGAAACTTAGTTTGTATGTAGCAAGGACATCAAATGCAGATGTGCATATTGTCAAAGATTTTTCATCGTACAATTTTTCTAGGAGTTATGCCCCTTTGAACTTCGAAATTTATAGGTTTTTTGACCATATGCGTTTTGTTTGACTTTTAAGTAAAGTATAACTTTTCAGTGATTTTTAACAGTGGTGGCATACACTGCACATAATGAGAGGAGAAATAAGTAAAACAGCTTTTCACACATGTACCTATTTCTCCATTCATATAGTGGTTTGATGTTGTATGGACATCCATTTCTTGTTTATTTGTAGCATCAAGAAACATAAATGATTGGTGGTTGTCTTATTGGGTTACACATTCACACAGTACAGACAGTCCGGTACAGGAGTTCTTCATTAAGCTAAGGTGAGTCTTTATTATTCAACTTGAAAATTGACAAAATGTTTCAGAAATTCTTTGAATGGTATTGACAGAAAATTGAAAAATATGATGACCAAAAGAGGAAAATTTATCTTGAAACTAAGCGATGCTTGGTTTGGTTTGTACTTTGTATCTAAATTAAAATCTTGATTTAACTTTACCATAGGTTTTATAGCATCAAACCTTGAAGCAGTCCTGATTTTTTCCAACAGATATTCTATGCAGTTTAGTCCGTAAGGAACAAATATTGGTGATATTGTGTTACCCTTGTCCATGTGTCCCTTTCTTTAATTGTCTGTCCGTACTACGAATAAAAACATGTTTAGCGTGGTCATCATATGTGGCTTACTGACACAAATACCTTGCAGGGGCGCATGTTATCCAGTATTTTTATATGCCCATCTAATGACAGACATATTATGGTATACCGATGTCCGATTTTCAGTCTGTCTGTCTGTCCGTTTCATATGTAGGCTCTAACTTGACGACCCTTTGGTCAATTCACTTAAAACTTTTTAGAGGTATTGGGTATGATAGCCTGAAAACCTGTATACTTTTTTTGGTGAAATTTCGATTTTTTTTTTGCAAGAGTTCTGGGACTTTATTTGTCAATTTTAAGGCAATTTTTTACATGTCTTGCTCTAACTTGAGAACCATTTGGCCAATTCACTTCAACTTTATAGAATTATTGTATATGATGGCCTGACAATCTGTATACCTTTTCGTGAAATTTTGATTTTTCTTGCAAGAGTTATGGGACTTTAATTGTCAATTTTAAGGCAATTTTTTACATATTGCGTTTTAACTCGACAATCCTTAGGCCAATTTACTTCAAACTTTGTAGAGATATCAAGCTTGATTAGCCAGTTAAAAGTGCATTCTAAATTGAGAGCCCCTTACCTAAATTACTTAAATTATAATTGAGTTACGACAGGCGTATCATGCGACTTGGCACAGCTGTTTATGCTTTTTTTATAATTTAGACCAACAAATGGAAGTGACCCAATGAGGAACATAACAAATGCAGAAGATAATTTGAAATTTTATCTGACTGTTTATGGTTGCTTAGCAGCAGGTAACTCTGTGTTCACTCTGATGAGGGCATTCTTGTTTGCCTATGGAGGAATATGTGCTGCTAAAGTATTACATACCAAAATACTTACTTCTGTTCTTAAGGTTGGTACATGTATTATTGTATTCAATGTCACAATTACAGACTGAGTTGCTTTGTATGATCTCTTGAACAGTTAGTGATAAATTTAAGTTTACAAGTAATTTTTATACTGGTACTTTCCCTTTTCATAATTATTTCCCTGTTTTTGAATTTTGAATGCCAACTTGTTGATAGATTCAGGTTTTTATTAAGACAGTTTCATTGAGATACTTTGATTTTGTTTTAACCTCGAAAATGTTTTAAAGCATTTCACAATCCATGTAGTATAAGCTGAGACATTTAGATACAGAGATTAGCAACTAGTTAAAAGTTGTTAACATCTCGCATGTATTCTCTCTTCCATGATGCAACACTACATTCGAAACTTTTAATTTTTGTTAAAAAAAATTGGTCTGTACTAGCACAGTGTTCCGATAGTAATGTTTTTTTTTATACAGGTGCATCATCATTTCACAATTGTTTATACATGATACTTCACTCAATATCTATGACAATATCTCGATAAACAGAACTTTTTGTTGAAATTTCTGCTCTGTTTTAATTAGAATTGCTGGAATTGGTAATTCATTAAAAAAAAAAATTATCGAGTCCCCTGATATCTCGCACATGCATGTTATGACCAATTTTTATATAGGATTAACTAGGATTTTCCTATCTCTTTATTTATATGTCTCTAGTATAAGCCAGAATATTTTTCATAGATGGAAGTGATTAGTCACTGTTGTATTCAGTTAAAGAAATTGCCAGTGCAGAGACAATTTTTTCATGTGTCGGCAGACCTGACATATGTAAGTCTTGTCCAATGAAGTAAATTTAGAAATTACTGGCACATGTTAGTCTTTTCCGATGAGGTAGACCAGATTTGATAGTAATCAATTGAATATTGTTAAAACTACAACTTAAATGTCAGCAATGAGCATGTTTCCATTTGTAGATCATTTCAATGAAAATATTCTCTATAGTATTTCTTTGGAAGTATAAAATCTATATCTTTTTTTTTGGGTGACATAGTCAACACTGAAAATTAGGAGGCAGATTCAGTGAAAATTATACATATTCATTTTTTTTTACAGGCGCCAATTGCATTTTTTGAGACAACTCCAATAGGAAGAATCATAAACAGATTTTCATCAGATTTATATTGTATTGACGATTCATTGCCATTCATTCTGAACATTTTCCTGGCCAATATTTATGGAATTGTGGGAACTATTATAGTCCAGTGCTATGGTTTGCCATGGTTTGCAATACTACTTATTCCATTAGGACTTGTTTATTTAAAAATTCAAGTATGTAGTAAATAAAATGAGATATTGATATTACAATTAATTTGAGTTCTGATGATTGCCATGTTGACATAGGTGCTTTATAGGTAACTCATGAAAGAGTGGTATGGTGAATGGTGGAAATGTAGTAGAGGGTTTTAAAAGTTTGATTTTTGGTTAGAATTTTTTAAAAAGATATGTATAAACAGATTGTATTTAGAATTCAGGTATTCAAAATTTTAAACTAAATTTTCAACAAATATAGTCAACTAAGAATTTTTCAAAAATTTTCAAATTAGTGTTGCCTCATAAGAAAAAAAACCTTATTGAAATTTCTTACAGTGGATTTCTTTGGTCATAAATTTACCAATTTTTCTAGTATGGCTTCCTGTATTTGCAATATTGTTTGAATAGAAATTAAATTTTATGATACATGTCCAAAATTTGCTGTTTTACATCTTTTGTTTGTTTATTTGATACCTGTCAATATTTGTTCTGAACATATGATTTTTAGATCACCTTGCTAGAGTCAGTGTGATCTTTTGCCATCACTTTGTGTCCATCATCTGTCCATAGTCTTTCTTGGGTAAACTTTTCATTCAAAGATCAACTCCTTTGAAACCACTGGGCCAGTTGTTACCAAATGTGGCCACAGTTGTCCTTTGGTGGTCCCCAGCAAAAAAAGGGTGTTTTCTGGTCCAAGTTATATCCAAGATCGCCTCCAGCTGGAATATAGCATTGGACCCTATGGAAATCTTTTCTGAGACTGCTGAGCTAATTGGAACCAGACTTTGCCACAATAGTCCTTGGGTGGTCCATTGTTCTCTCCAGGCCCTTTCAGCGTCGGGGTACCCCTATGCTATAATTCTCTTCCCCAAGGCTTTCCTTTGTATCCCTACGGTATAATTTTCCTTCTGGTTGATATTTTTCATGTCCGGTATTAGTTTTTTCATGTGACGCCATATTTTTGCTCACGTAACATGTTGCATAAAAAAATAAGCATGTTTCTGCTATGTATGTGACATTTTATTATAATTATAATTACTGTTATGTTAAAAAAGGGTGTTTGTAGTCAATCTGGCATAAAACTTGTACATTGAATGTCACATTACCTAAGTTTGTAAACAATAAGGGGTCTTCCAGTGTACAACACGGGGCACAAGAAGTGAAAATGAATCTTTAATTCACTGTCAGACGTTGCACATTATAATAAAATATTCATGTCGTGATGTTTACTTTTTCATCTTTTTTTATTAAGTTTAATCATGGAGGTATTATATTGACAGGAGCTCCAACGAAAAATTAACACTATGTCCGCCCCACTGATATCCTTCAAATATAAAAGCCGCCGACCCAGTTCAATAAGGAGGTGTTAACTCCTTTGTGACATATCTGCGAAACCGCCACAAATTTTGAAGACTGATAATCACATGATTAATCAATCGACGACCTTATCACCTTTCCATCTAATTAGAACACGGAAACCCCCGTTGTTATCCATTTATTGCAATTTAATTACAGTCACCTGTTTCCGTTTACTTTGCGATGTCCAGTCTTTAAAAAATCGACAAAATCGGCCAACGTTCAGTGAAGTTACAGCCACAAATAACACGATATATGCAAACAGGTTGGTGTATTTTTTATTTTTGGTTGATGTTTTTATACTTTTAATACTTTTAAGTCGGTTCGTTCCGGACGACAAAAATTATATCCTCTTAAAGCGGAATAACAGTATTTTTTGACGACATGTGGCTGTACCGTGTAGGATGGTGTAGGATGTACAAAAAATCAAGATGAAGATGGCAATATCTTATCGAGAACGGGAGTTTTCTTCATATTATAAGAATATTATATTATGTTATATTATATATTCTAAGAATTTGATGTTAAATATTCATTAAAAACACAATTTAACATGATATTATATGACCTTATATATAAAAAATAGTTGCTTCCAACTTACTGTCATATTCAGGCCTCAAAAAATATTTTATCTCATTTTAACCGTTTTGAAAACTATTTTTAAACATGAATTTGTCAAAACTTCACAGAAGTGCCATTGCCTATACAGAGTGGTCGGTATTTAAAATATACAAAATATATTAAGCTAGTGACGATGAGCAACACTTTTTAGTTAATTGTAAAATTTGTAAACCTATGAAGAGTGATTAAATTGGAAACTCCACATCATTCGGAAATTTAGACAAGTATCAAACGAAGAATATTTTTTTTAGGTGTTATAGTTCTGAAGGGTGTATAATGCATCAATAAAGAATATTGAGATCATATGCAAACTTTTGCGACTAGAACGTCAGTTAAAAAATCTATGTTTGCAAGAGTGAATTTGGCATTCGCTTGTCTTTTTATACAAAAACTTCATATACATGTAAATACACCGGTAGAAACACACACGATTTCATATCATAACACACACAAATTAAATGCATTTATTTGTGTGGACCAGTGTAGCTACGAAGAAGCAATATGTATATGTTTACATATGATTTTCATTCTTTTGTAGAGATTGGAAAGGTGTCGTTTGTGTAATTCAGAAATTAGAATAACTTCGCATCATGTGCCGTGTGAAAAAACAAATAAATGTGTCCTTAAACATTGATGTCCATTATGACTTGTCTCATCATTCCAAAAGTTTATTTGTGAATGTTGCAAATTGAAGCTTATAAGTTGGAGAAAAAGCGTAAACAAGAAAAAGGCAGCTAAAATAAACAGGAATAAAAGCCCTGTCCTTGATAAACTGGAGTTTTCTATGTATCATGTGCGTTTTTGTCACATGTACATTCACTCCATATCCTTACATTTTTCCTAATTAATGTCATTGATTTCGTTCCCGACTGTAAAATAAAATGGAGTGAAATAGAGAGCAAAGCGCAGATGTTAGGATTTTCGGTCACTTCGGTTAGTTCCGTAATCACATAGACTGACGATTCCTGCAACAGCGTGTAGTGTATCTTATCAATTTACAGCTACTTAACTTTTTGGCGGTTTCGCAGATAGAACGTTTGAAGTCGGGTCGTTGGAGCTCCTGTCAATATAATACCTCCATGGTTTAATGAACTTATGTAAGATGTTTTCATCAAACAACAAAATCAGAGATTCTTAAATTGTCTATGTTGACTGTATATACAAAATAAAACTTGAGTAAACTCAATAAATTGAGAGCTAAATCGACTGAAAACAATTTTCCCATTGAGTCTTAGCCACAGATACGTTGCAGATGACCTTTCTTTAGAATAAGATGTAGGAGAAACTTGTTTTTGATTGCACACAAAGAAGGGGGAGGGTCATTTAGTTGATACGTTACTTACATTTGTATATCCTCTAGCATTTGCACCATGCAATGCAGGTGGTTTCCTTTGTTTGCTCTAGATTTGTCATAGGTACAATGAATGAAAAACTAGTTGAAATTCTGCATTCCAATAACATAGCAGGATAAAAAGATATATCAAAATAAAAATGGCAGAATAGACAAAAAGACTGTAGAGTTAATATGCTCGAGACTGTCATTACCGGTAAAAAGATGCTTATGAAAAAACATGTCATACCATATCCTTCTTTGATAGTGGCATGTTATGCAGACATATTCATCAAACAGATCATATAACGCGACTTGTTGAATTGCTCGGACATTTGTCTCTACCTTATCACAAAATCCTGGGAAGAACACTGGGGTGGTCCCCTGCTTAAAGGCACTCGTTTTACCCAAAATGGTCACAAGCAGGGAACATAATTTTAACATTGGACAAATAGGAAAACATTCAAAGACCTTCTCCTCTGAATTGCTGAGCCAATTTTGAACCAGATCTTGGGTGGTCCCCTGCAAAATTTGAGTTTTTCATGGCCGCATTGCACCTAAGATGGCCACCAGTGGGGAACATTGTTTAACAGTGAACCTTTTGGGGAAACACATTCAAAGATCATCTTTAAAACTGCTGAGTCAATTGGAGCCAAACTTTGCCACAATAGCTTTAAGTTGGTCCCATGCTAGAAAAGTGTTTCTCAGGTTACACTTTATCAAAGATGGCTGCCAGCAGGAACATAGTTTATCATTGGACCCTACTAAAACACTTTCAAATCAAAGGTCTTTTCCCCTTACACCACTGGGCATATTGGAATCATAGTTTTAATTTTAGCTTCTTTAACAGAGACTGTTTATGTTAATCAAAGGCTGGGTGAGCGATACTGGCTCTTTAGAGCCTCTTGTTTACTTATATTAATTGTTGAAGCTGAAGCTCTGAATAATATATTTGCAAAAACTACTCGAGCCCATGCTAAAATGACAATTATATAATTGCAGCTGTTTTATTTCCTTATTAGCTCACCTGGCCTAAAAGGTCATGTGAGCTATTGCCATCACTTGGCGTCTGTCCGTCCGTCGTCTGTCCATCCGTCGTAAACTTTTTCAAAAATCTTCTCCTCTGAAACCGCTGAACCAAATTTAACCAAAACTTGGCCTGAATCATAACCAGGGTATGTAGATTAAAAATTGTGTTCGATTAGTCCGAGGACCAAATAACATGGCTGCCGTTACTAAAAATAACACATAGAGGTAAATTGCAGTTTTTGGCAAATAACTCTAAAACCATTAAAGATATCAAAAATCTGACATGGTGTCAAAGTGATCAGCATGGTAAGATCTACCCGCTCTGCAATTTTGAAGAAAATCTGATTACCAGTTTTGGAGTTATTGTCCTTTTTCCGGAAATTTTTCAAAATTTTAATGTTTTTTATTTTTTATCAAAGAAACTATAGCAGATAGAGGTCAACTTCAAATTGCAAAAATGTTCAGCATATCAAGATCTACCCACCCTGAAATTTTGGAGAAAATAAAAAAACTCTTGTAGGACTTATTGCCCTTTTTAGCTCACCTGGCCTAAAAGGCCATGTGAGCTTTTGCCATCACTATCGTCCATCGTCCGTCTGTCAACAATTTCAAAAATCTTCTCCTCTGAAACCACTGGGCCAAATGTAACCAAACTTGGCCTGAATCATCACCAGAGTAAGCTTCTCAAAATTGTGTTCGATTAGGTGGTAGGTCAAACAACATGGCCGCTGTTGCTAAAAATAGAACATAGGGGTAAATTGCAGTTTTTGGCCAATAACTCGAAAATCGTTACAGATATCAAAAATCTGACGGAGTAAAAATGATCAGCATGGCAAGATCTACTTGCCCTGCAATTTTGAAGAAAATCTGAAAACCCATCTCGGAGTTATAGCCCTTTTTCCGTTAAATTTTAAAAATATTTGCATTTTTTATTTTTTATTTCAAAAAGTGTAACAGATAGAGGTCAAGTGTAAACTGCAAAAATGTTCAGCATATCAAGGTCTACATACCTCGAAATTTTGAAGAAAATCCATAAACCCTTGTAGGAGTTATTACCCTTTTTTCACCAAATTTTTAAAATGTTAGTATTTTTCATCTTTTATTCTAAAACTATAGAAGTGTAAACTGATGAAATGTTTGCCGTGCTGTGGCGACTTCAAAACTGATGTTGAAAATTGTTCCTTGACCGCCATTTTCAAAATGGCTGCCCCAAAAAAAGGCGGGAAAATTCAACATTGTCCGATTTCAATGAAATTTTGTTTCGAAATAGATGTTGCGACTTCAAAACCGGTGTTGAAAATTGTTCGTTGACTGCCATTTTCAAAAGGCCGCCAAAAAGGCGGGAAAATTCAACATTGTCCGATTTCAATGAAATTTGGTTTCCAAATAGATATTGATGTTGCGACTTCGAAACCGGTGTTGAAAATTGTTCAATGCCCGCCAAAAAGGCGGGAAAATTCAACATTATCCGATTTCAATGACATTTGGTTTCCAAATAGGTCTTGATATAGCAATTCAAAACTGATGTTAAAAATTATTTGTTGACCGCCATTTTTAAAATGGCCACCAAAAAAGGCGGGAAAATTCAACACTGTCCGATTTCAATGACATTTGGTTTCCAAATAGATATTGATGTCGCAACTTCAAAACTGATGTTAAAAATTGTTCGTTGACCGCCATTTTTAAAATGGCCGCCTCAAAAGGCAGGAAAATTCAACATTGTCCTATTTCAATGAAATTTGATTTCCAAATAGATATTGATGTTGCGACTTCAAAATCGGTGTTGAAAATTGTTTGTTGACTGCCATTTACAAAATGACGTCTCGACTTCAAAACTGGTGTCGAAAGTGGCCCTTAGCAAGAACGTTTTTTGTCAAAAAAAA
>MJUU01017721.1:0-11118 GCA_002080025.1 Modiolus philippinarum | reverse complement strand
TGCTGAAGGTTTACTGATTGTAAGTTATACACTGATAACATACCAAGTGAAAATGCTGAAGGTTTACTGATTGTAAGTTATACATTGATAACATACCAGGTGTAACTTATTGTAAATTATACATTGTTAAACCATTGTTGTGATGTAATTCTATTGTATTAACTATGGATTCTTTTTAAAGAATCCATGGCATCCCCTCTATTGTTTTCTCCGATTTAGAGATTATAAACATCCTGAGGGAAATGTATCTTTACTACATTTCACTGCGACAGAATTTTCCGACTAAGAAATGTTTTACTCAAGTCGGGAAGTGTTTTGCCTGCAAGGTAGGAAAATTTATTTGAGCAAGTTTTTATTTCTAATGACCAGGATGAGGGCTAGATTATTTTTACCCCAGGTGCTGGTGTAAGAAATTTTTTTAGTATAAATCAGGGCCAGAATTTTTCTGAAACATTCCAACCTCATCCCCCTGAAAATCAAATGGTCCGTGCCTTAGCGGGTAGGTTATAAGTCAGGAAATTCATTAAGCCTTTGTGTTTCTTGTCTATTTTCTACTTAGTTTAATTTATGTCTATATAGGAGTCTAGGATGGTGTTTATTTCACTGAACTTGATAAATCTTTATTAAGAGGCCGACTCTGACCTGCCTTTGGGTGTGGGGTTAAATTGAAAGATCTTATGATTGCTTTGAGTTGTAATAACTCTCCTTTGGGTCGTTGTCTTTTTGACACATTCCTCGTTTCCCTTCTTTTTTTTTATACTTTAGTGCATTAAGTTGCGGATTCAGGGGGGGCTCTTAGGTTGGAAAATATTAAAATTCCTAAAGTTTTAAAAAATTTGGGTTCCGGGCTCCCTCTTACAGAAAAATTATGGGTCAGACCCCTTAGTAGAAAGTCTGGATCTGCAACTGGCAATATCGCAATTTTTATCTCTTACAAGTGCAAATGGATTAACAATATATATCTGATAAATATGCGGAAATGTTCTATTGAGCTTTTCTTTAAAAAAACAAAGTGAATTTAAAGACTACAAAAACACGTCTTGTTGGAGTAATGAAGAAAAAAATGCATTATGTGTTTACTTACACTTTATTCCTACTTTTATGTATTAACTTGATTAAACTTACACTTTATTCCTAATTTTATGTATTAACTTGATTAAACTTACACTTTATTCCTACTTTTATGTATTAATTTGATTAAACTCCATGGATCAAATGAAACCAGCTTTTAGGGGACAGCCATTGGAATGGGGGGGAGGGCTTGGGCGATTTTGCCAAGAAAATTTATTTTTTTCAGCAACATTTCGAACAAATTATTTATCTTCACCAAATCATGATAACACAAAATTATTTATTTTAATTTTTGACAAAAATTTTTCTTCAAATCCAATATCAATTTCTTATTTTCATGACAAGTCTGAGACTATTTTCAGTAGCATCAAGAAGAAATTATTTCTTTTTACAAAGTCGACTTTTTTATTTATTTGATTTATTTCTACTTGGAAAACTGACTTGATTAATAAATATAAACAAACGTTACCCCTCCCCTTCCCTGCCCTTTTCTCCTGCATGTATTAGCCTGAAGTTAGAATATTAAAATATGTTTTGGCGTGAGTATTCCATTATAGAGACAAAACTTACATTTTCTCTCTTTTTAGTTCTTCTTTGGTAATGTTTAGAGGTTCAACACTATTCACCGACAATTTTTTCACATAATTTAATGCACTTTCTACTCACTTTGAAATACACATAAACCACTATTGATATGTATCTAAATATAAGATATCGTTTAAAATCAAACTATTAGAACAACTTTATCCATATAATTCTTCTTTGATACTGAGTGAACTCTCGTTCATACATGCATTATATATATTACGTACATAACAATGCAGTAATTATATACCGGTAGGCGATAATCCCTTTAATCTCTTGATTACATAAATGTTTCAACAATGGTTTAAGTAAGAGAAACAATTGCCAAATGCAAATTCATGATAAACAATCCACTCGCCTCTGGCTCATGGATTCTTTTTCATGAATTCACATTTGGCCATTGTATCTCCTTTACATAACATAGCAAGTGAACATGCTGAAGGTTTACTGATTTTATATAATGTACATTCCATCTTACCAGTGAGGTATACTATTAGAATAGTCTTTTGGTCGTTAGTTATCTCACCGCAATTAAACGTTTAAGGTGACACTGATTAAAACATCCATATGATGTGTGTTCACCTTGACAGGTAATACACTATTTACCTATCAGTAAAACTTTTTGCGCCATTGAGTACGGACGTCTCATCGCAACTTAAAATTTCTTTATGATTTTTTTATCTCGTGAATAATTTAATTTGTAGATAGTTTTATTTAAAGCTCGTATTGAAGATTGTTTTATTGAAAGCTCGTATTTGTTTTCATGGACTCGGGAATTGCAGTAAGTGCAGGAAAACTCAGAGGTAAATGAATTGAATGTAAGTCGCCATGTTGTTTATCGGAAAAGCCTAGATTTTGTCCGGAACAACATGGACAAAGATACATACTGTTTAACATGTTTAATGGAACGTAAGTCTAAATAAATGCCAGGTTGAAGGCAGTGGAATATTCCCTACAGCATGATGGGAATGAAGGACTCGGTGTCGAGTTATAGACTTTGCATGTGTACTAGTACTGACCAGAACCGAGAATCTGTGAGATTTGCTCATATCTGGTTCAGTAAAGGATAACGGCCCTACAGGGGTGCGTAAACCTTTGTCGTCTTTGGAGACTAATTTGGACCAGGTTTGGGGGTCGCCAATTATCTCCAGAAACACTGATTTTCGATGTGAAATTTCTTAAAATGTTCACAGGAACGAAATAGAAAAGTTGGATGACATAAGGTCGGACCCAAATAAATAATTTTGATCAAATGTTTCCACAAGACAACTAGGTGACATGAACGTTGTCACAATTCACAGGCAGATGTTTCAAAAAGCAATCTACATTTTTTTTTATACTATTACAAAACCTTGTGTAGTTTTCGATATAAATAGTAATGTTGAGGGAGTTTACAAAGACTTCAAAGAACAGTGGATATATCTAGAGTTATTATTGACAAACTTCTATTGTGTTAGTGATGTCAAATTATTTTAAAATGAAACCATTAATGACACTGGTATAGCTAGTGTTGGTTTAGTGATTGATGAAGGTTTGAGAAAAAAAAAATAATTTTGAACCATGATATTTCTTGTTTTTATGTAGAGTTCAGGTCTTTGTTTACCTGTACAGTATTGCATCTTTTTAATAAGTTCCAAGTATGGACGCAAGCAATGATGCTAATATCATATAATGCTTTAGCTACATTGGACAATTATAGACAGCTTTATAGTCTGCATTACTGACTGAGCTCAAGGTTACTCCTTGAGACACATGTTCAGCATGACAAAATTTACTGTTTAGTTTGCAACTTTGGTAATTTGTAATGGAAACAAATTAAAAATAAAAACAAACAAACAAACAAAAAAACTAGGTACTCGAGAAAAGCTAGTTTAAAAAAAAAAAAAGAACATTACATTAGTTTTGCAGTAAGCATTAGATACTTTAACACTTTAGATAATAAAATTTTGACAAAACGGAACTTGTCAAACAGAGATTCATTTACATTTGCTATAAATAGTACGATATAAATTTTTAGATCAGGCAAGTAGATGTGGTGCCTTTTTCAACAGGTTGGTATGTAGATGGTCAGCAGTTCAATATGCAGGTCTACATCATTTGAAATGTATTCTATTCTAAAGCTCGAAATTGGCTTTTAGATAGTAAAGGTGTTTTTGGAAAAGGTATAGAAAACTTCTTAAATACGAATAACTGTTAAGAACAGCTTAATTTGTTACCTTAATTGAGCCTGAGGTAAAGGAAGGCTACGACTAAGGATTCTTATCCTACAGTATTGAAATAACCATTCCTAAATTTGATTGGGATCTGGTTTACAATGCTGGGTAATATTCTTCAAACAGTTTCACGTGTATATAAATTCAGTACATGTATTTTGAGACAAGAATTCCCTTATGGCTATTCAAAAAAAAAAGAGAAAAAAGCTGGTATAGAGGCTAGTTGCAAAGAGAAAACTAGAAGGACTAGTTTGGGTCCTTTTAGAGGTAAAAAAAGAATAGTAGCTGACTAAATGTTAGGTCAGAGTTTTCCATTTCAATATATCTATATAAACCACGGTTGACTTAAATATTATAATTTTGGAAATCATCATTTACAATTTCTTGACAAACCTCTATGGACAGGCGTTCAAGAAGCCAACAATTTGTTGGGAAGATAATTAAAAAATTATGAAATTTCTTGAATCTCTGGCAGTTGTAAAAAGAACAGCAAGATGCTTATTTAAGAAATTCCATTACAAGAGGGATACATGCAGAGAGTTAAAATCTTCGTGACACCAAATACTGGGCAATTTCACTAGATTTCAAATATGCATGTCTGTATGTACCATTTCATCAGAATAATCGTCATTACATGAGATTTTATGTAAAAGGTCAATGTTGCCAACATTGCCCAACATTTTCTCCAAGAATATTCACAAAATTATTTTTTTTGACGATTGGTTCATTATCAGCCAAATCAAAAAATATGTTGGTACAAGATAACAGAAATGTCTAGATACTTGGTTTCATTAGGTTTTCCCATCAATGCAAAAGGTAAAGCCTTGATAACATATCCATTTGTATCAATTTAAGATAGAAATGTAACTAGTATTGGTTCAGAATATATGTAATGAACATATGCAGAATCTAAATTCACAGTAACTTCGAACGGCATTTTGTTATGTAGTTCACAATACTAATTAGCTCTTATGGGAATCATGCTTTCTTGCATGGAATTAATTCCCAATGCACAACTCTGTAAGTGTCCCATCCAATTACGGGGGTACTTTTCTCAAGTTTTATTTTTTGGAAAGATCCCATTTCGGAACACCTGTTATCTGTCTTTAAAAAATGTAAATACATGTATGCAGACATGTTGATCTTTTGTATATCTGAAAACTACTGTTTAATAAATCACAACAGATGCTTTGCTGACAGGTTTTGGGGTCATATAGAGGATCCAATATTCCATGGGTTCTGGAATTAGGGACAAATAGACTGGCTTATAAACTGTCTAGAAATGAGAGTTGTGTAGTTGACCATTAAACATTTGGGGAATGAATTGAAAATCAAATGTTTATTATATACAATGTAATTAGTGAAGAGCGACAACAGCTGGTTCAGTTTACAAATCGCCAAAGGGTAACATGGTCATCACGAACTGTGTTACTTGACTTAGCATTAAGCAATAACAATCCAATTAAAAGGAGCACATATTATTGGAGGAACAATGTTCTTGCAGATATTTTCTGTCGGGCCAAGAACGTCTGATAGATTGGTCCCTTAAAAAAAAAGTGAATCAGAAAATATTTTCAAAGATCAACTTATTTGAATCTTGAGAACAGACAAACAGATTTTTTTTGCACTTGGATTCCACATGCCAAGAGATTAGCTTTAGCAGATCTTAGCATTTGATTCAATAAACTATTCATGGAATAATGTGTATGCATTCGTTAATCCCCATATGTCTCGTATCGAGAGTATTGAACTACTGTTTGTGCGGCAGTTCCAGTGTCAAATTATATAAATATCGCTCCAATGACGCATGAGACACTGGTATACACAGATATTTAATCTGTTAATAAACAATCAAGTCGGACTTCCATTGTTCAACGCCTCATGGTGACTTCAAGATGAAGAACAACAATAAAGCGTTGTTCCATTGCTTATTATTACCATGTATTTGTAGAGACTTTGTCTCATTTGCATTTACTCCATATCTCTTCATTGTTCAGTAATTCCATGTATATGTAGGAAGGATTTGTTGAATTAAGCCAAGAGTAGAATTTTTTCATTCAGATCCATATATGTTCAAACAAGGACGTATAATTTAAGTCCTTGGTTCAAATTAACAGCTCGTCTTCTTTTCGACATATGTTTCTAAGCAGATGGCTTTAATGAAAAAGTAAGAATCTTACTTACAGCAATGCATTGGCGAAAGACCATATATCATAAGGTTTGAACATGCAATGGCTGGCATAGTACGTAACATCTTAATGTGCTACTTTAATTCAGGTAGCTTAATTTTTATGTTATTTCTGTAACAGAACTGTATTGCAGGATACTGTTCAATAATCCCAGTGTTTTTGTCCTTTGTGCCTAACATTAAAGTGGGTATTCACTATTCAACTGTAATCAGGCTTATAAAAGGCATGTTTAATTCAAGACAAGCTAAAACATAATTTTCACTATAATGTGATCTAGAAATTGTTTTGCAATGTCTTGAACAGAAACCATTTGAACAATTGATACAAGTTGGTTTAAAGTTTATGATATAAAAAAAAAAATCATTTCTGAATGAAATCCATAACCCTTTTCAAAAGATGCAGTGATTTACAATGTCTACGAATAAATAACGGTTAAATGAAAACAGGATCTAAACAAAGGTATCCTATTCACTAGACATAGTCTAGATAGCAAAACAAAATAGGCCATATCATTTTGGCACTAAAGTTTTTGTACCCTTTTATCAAGAAAATAGATGTTGGACCCAATGAGTGTATTGTCTTGTTATTTAACTAGGACTGAGAATTTCAGAGATAAGCTCAAATAGTTAAATTAAAATATCTAGATCAGAACATGAAAGCCTAAGCACACTCTACTAGAGCAATTACTTTAAGTTGGGCGCTATCCAAAGGAATTTAAATATCACCCTTTTTGAACAGCTGAGTCAATTTTTTGTCAAATTTTTATTCAGGACATGTAGATGCTACAAAGTATTAGAATAAAATTATGTGCATTTTCTGTTTTGTAGAACAAACAGTATTTGATATACACAATTTGTTATTGTCAATGGTGTTGGAAGTTTTTATAGACTTTTAATGAAAAACAGCCAATCAAAGATTGCGATCCCCCCACTCCCCCTTTTTGGACCCCCTCCCCTTGTAAAAAAAGACAAGTGCTTTTGAAACTAAATTAATCATTGAAACTGTAAAACACCAAAAAAGATATGGTTGCTAGGTAGAATTCCAAAAAAATAATGGGTCTTTGAGAGTTTCAGGAACAGTACCAAAATTAGAATCAAAGATTTTTGCAACCTGGCTGTTGAAAATCATCATTTTTACTGTAAGGAATTGAAAGAGATATGGTTGCTAGATAGAATTCCAAAAAAGCAGTAGGTCTTTGAGAGTTTCAGGAATTTACCAAAATTAGAATCAAAGATTCTTGCAACCTGACAGTAGAAATTCATCCTTATAAAACTAAATAATTGAAAAAGATACGGTTGCTAGGTAAAATTCCAAAAAGAAATCGGTCTTTGAGAGTTTCAGAAAATTTACCAAAATTAGAATCAGTCTTTTGCAATCTGATTATATAAAATGATCTTCACTACTGCAAGGAATTGAAAAAGATATGGTTGCTAGGTAGAATTCCAAAAAACAGTAGGTCTTTGAGAGTTTCAGGAAATTTACCAAAATTAGAATCAAAAATTTTTGCAATCAGACGATTGAAAATCATCATTGAAACTATAAGACATCAAAAAAGATATGGTTGCTAGGTAAAATTCCAAAAAGTAATTGGTCTTTGAGAGTTTCAGGAACTTTACCAAAATTAGAATCAAGGTTTTTTGCAATCTGACCATTGAAAATGATCGTTAAAACTATATGGCATCAAAAAAGATATGGTTGGTAGGTAAAATTCCAAAAAATATTTGGTCTTTGAGGGTTTCAGGAAATTTACCAAAATTAGAATCATATTTTTGAAATCCTAGTGTTCATACTAGCTGATAACATTAAAAAGTTGCTTAATTATAAAACTTCATGTTGGAATTATTAGTCTTTGACATTTTCAGGAAATTTACCAAATTTGGCACCGGGGTCTAAATTCCAGAACCTTAGAACGCATTCAAAGAGCAATTCCAATAATTCCTCATGAAAATATAAACCACAAAATCGAAATTATACATAGAGTTCCAGTTGTTCTGATGTGTACTAATTGTTTAACATTTTTTGGCCCCTTAAGGGCATGCCCCCAGGGTCATACCAAAAGTCCTTTATCATCAGTAAATGAGATGCATATAATCGAACTTGCATACAAATTTTCAGCTTCCAAACTGAATACTGCAGAAGATTTCGCTTATTACTGGATATCTCGAAATACATTTTCGCTCATTTTTCTGCCCTGAGGGCAAATTTCAAAATTCTGAAACCTTCAGCACAGACAACTTTTATAGTGTTACTTATACCCTTATTACAAGGTTTCTGCAATTTAAGGTGTAAGAGGAGTTCCAGCGGAATCAATTTTTTCGTTTTTTGGACCCCCTTGAGGCCATGCCCTGAGGGGTCATACCAAAGTTCAGACACCCTCTGTGAAGTTGCTACATAATATGTGAGTCCATATCCGAGTTTCAACTTTCTAGCCCAAAAGGCCTTGGAAATTTTTTCCAATTATTGGATATCGCTAAAATTCGTTTCCGCCCATAATTTGCCCCTAGGGCGTTTGACCTAAATTCTGAATCCACAGTGAGCTACTTCTGATCATACTCTATTATGGTGCCGAGTTTCAAATTTGTATCTCTTATAGTTCCAGAGCTATCAGGGAGCATTACAAACGCACGTACGTACGTACATACATACGGACGGACTGCATTACATAATCCCCCCGCTTTCGCTAAGCGGGGGGATAACTAGTATGATTCTGTATTTAGTGAATGGAGAGTTTTGGAAGATAAAATTTTCATTATCCAACCTCCAACAACTTTGAAATCAGCAAGTATTCTAATAGTATACCTCACTGGTAAGATGGAATGTACATTATATAAAATGGAATAATTTGAATCTCAAGTTGAGATTTTATATAATGTTAAATGGAATACTTACCAGTGAGCGGGCCACCATCCATCCCCAAATGAAAATTTTATTTGGGTTGAGATGTAAATTTTTAGTTTTACAAATTATTGCAAAAAAATAAAACTGATAGGTAAATAGTGATTACCTGTCAAGGTGAACACACATCATATGGATGTTTTAATCAGTGTCACCTTAAACGTTTAATTGCGGTGAGATAACTAACGACCAAAAGACTATTCTAATAGTATACCTCACTGGTAAGTATTCCATTTAACATTATATAAAATCTCAACTTGAGATTCAAATTATTCCATTGTAAGTTATACATTGATACCATACCAAGTGAACATGCCGAAGGTTTACTGATTTTTAAGTTATACATTGATACCATACCAAGTGAACATGCTGAGGGTTTACTGATTGTAAGTTATACATTGATACCATACCAAGTGAACATGCTGAAGGTTTACTGATTGTAAGTTATACATTGATAACATACCAAGTGAACATGCCGAAGGTTTAGTGATTGTAAGTTATACAATGATAACATACCAAGTGAACATGCCGAGGGTTTACTGATTGTAAGTTATACATTGATACCATACCAAGTGAAGATGCCGAAGGTTTAGTGATTGTAAGTAATACAATGATAACATACCAAGTGAACATGCCGAGGGTTTACTGATTGTAAGTTATACATTGATAACATACCAAGTGAACATGCTGAAGGTTTACTGATTGTAAGTTATACATTGATAACATGCCAAGTGAACATGCTGAACGTTTACTGATTGTAAGTTATACATTGGTAACATACCAAGTGAATATGCTGAAGGTTTACTGATTGTAAGTTATACATTGATAACATACCAAGTGAACATGCTGAAGGTTTACTGATTGTAAGTTATACATTGGTAACATACCAAGTGAATATGCTGAAGGTTTACTGATTGTAAGTTATACACTTATAGCATATCAAGTGAATATGCTGAAGGTTTTCTGATTGTAAGTTATTAGTCCCCTACCGGCGATAGCAGAAGGGGACTTTAGTTTTGCACTCCTTTAGTTTGTCTGTCCGTCTGTCAGTCCCGCATCAGTTTTCCGCACTTTTTTAGCTCACCTGGCCAAAGGCCATGTGAGGTTTTGCCATCACTCGGCATCCGTCATACGTCCGTCGTCCGTCCGTCCGTTAACTTTTGTTCAAAAATCTTCTCCTCTGAAACTACTGGGTCAATGCTAACCAAACTTGACCTGAATCATCACCAGGGTATGCACTTTCAAGTTTGTGATTTTTATCTCCGTAAACCAAACAACATGGCCGCTTTTACTAAAAATAGAACATGGGGGTGAATTGCTGTTTTTTGCAAATAACTCAAAAACCATTACAGATATCAAAATTCTGACACGGTGTAAAAATGATCAGCATGATAGATCTACCCACTGTGCAATTTTGAAGAAAATCTGAAAACCTATCTCGGAGTTATGGCCCTTTTTCCGTAAAATTTTCAAAATTTTAACATTTTTTATTTTTTATTTCAAAACGTGTAACAGATAGAGGTCAAGTGTAAATTGCAAAAATGTTCAACATTGTCCGATTTCAATGAAATTTGGTTTCCAAATAGATATTGACGTTGCGACTTCAAAACCTGTGTTGAAAATTGTTCGTTGACCACCATTTTCAAAATGGCCGCCAAAAAAGGCGGGAAAATTCAACATTGTCCGATTTCAATGAAATTTGGTTTCCAAATAGATATTGATGTTGCGTCTTCAAAACCTGTGTTGAAAATTGTTTGTTGACCGCCATTTTCAAAATGACCCCCAAAAAAGGCGGGAAAATTCAACATTGTCTGATTTCAATATGAAATTTGGTTTCCAAATAGGTACTGAGGTTGCTACTTCAAAACTGATGTCAAAAATTGTTTGTTGACTGCCATTTTCAAAATGGCCGCCAAAAAAGGCGGGAAAATTCAAGATTGTCCGATTTCAATGAAATTTGGTTGCCAAATAGGTATTGATGTCACAACTTCAAAACAGATGTTAAAAATTGTTTGTTGACCCCCCATTTTCAAAATGGTCGCCAAAAAAGGCAGGAAAATTCAACATTGTCCAGTTTCAATGAAATTTGGTTTCCAAATAGGTATTGATGTCACAATTTCAAAACTTATGTTGAAAATTATTTGCTGACAGCCATTTTCAAAATG
>MJUU01017720.1:79190-138762 GCA_002080025.1 Modiolus philippinarum | reverse complement strand
TACAATTAGCATTGTTTAATAGGTATTTAAAAATATTTGATAGAACTGATACAATGGAATGAGAAAAATTCATATCTCTTACTTATGAAGCCCCCCACCGCGTGTAAAACCAGGCCGATAAGTGATTACTTTTTAACAAAAGAAATGGAACTCTTCATTAAACGAAACAAAAAAGGTCTACTCAGATTGTTTTCCGTAGTTACAAATTCCAAAAAGTTGTTTCTAACAGGAAAATTGAATGATTTTTTAAATCATGTATTTCATTAAGGTATAGAAATAATGTTAATGTTCGCCGTTTGATTGTAAAGTTTGTAATTAGTGCGTAAATTGCAGTTTAAGTGGACCGAATTGGGTGTCTATAATTCTGGATGAATTAAATATACATCGCCGGATTTTCTCCAAAATTGGCATACTGATTCATAAAGAATTGATGAATACGTGTGCAAATTTTCATTTCCGCCCTTCCACGCGATTTCCCAGAATAAAACCCCAAAATTAGTGTATTCTGCTACAATACTGGCTCTATTTTTAGAAATGAAATCGAATTTACCTACATACGTCATGATTACAACTTACGAGTCAGAGGCCCATTCAGGTAATCGTAATTTGATTTTTGTCTATAGTTTGTTTTAATGTATTTAATGGAACAGTAAACATTCTACTACGGTTCCAAATAAATATTTAGATATAGAAATCTAGAAATATTCCCGTTAATTTCGTATAATTTTACCATGATGTGGTACATTGTTCCCTGTGAGTGCCTCGGCAGTGTTTATAAATAACATTTACCGCCAAATAATAAACACAATGGAAAATACCACCCTCACTTATGCCTTGGTTACGGGATATCATTTTGGATCTTGAAAATATACATCTTTGAAATTAATGATTTCATATTTCCCCTTCAAGATTAATCCTTTGGCTATCTTTTAATACAGAAATTGTGTCCGCCCCCGGTAATTTTTTGCCTTTTAATAATATTTTATTGTCGCCAGGTTAATTTTTGTGTGGTCGCAGTGAAGACATTTGACATCAACTTTAAACAATTTAACGTGCAATAGCAGACCAATTGTTAGCTTTTATTTTGTAAATGTTTTTGTTTTACTAAATGCATCGTTCCTTTGTGATTTATATACCCAAACAAGCTTAATATCTAGCCGTTACTAGGGACCATCAACAGACGGCGTTTTTCTAAAATATGGCTGATGAAGTAGACGCCCACCTCATTAGCATGTTTAGAAGGGAGATAATTTCACACAATGACTTTTCGGACTGAAACGCTCAAAATATATTATGAATGTTAGTTCAAGTACTGCATATAACACAAATTAAATATCATTTCTTGGACTTTGTACTGTGGCATCGAACTGCTACTTCTTCACATTTATTTTACAAATGGCATAATGAGAAATGCCTGACTGATCTATTTTTGAATTTAAGAAGGACAACTCGAATGTCTTTCGTTCGTCTCTTTCGTTAGTCATACGTACACACGGAAGCGACGAAACGAGACGTACCGATTTACGAAGGAAATATAGCTTAAAATGAAGATTTTTCGACTACTTTGCCTATATAATTATTTTTTTAAAGAATCACAACATTGTAATTGGAAGTGTTTGCATTTTAAAATTTACTTTCGCTTTTTTAATTTTTGTGCAATAACTAGTCCCCGTACGTTTAAGTTCTCTTTCGTCAAAATGTGAAACATCTCTATTACGCGTCGGAGTCCCGGATTTGACTTGACTCTGGATTGACTCACTGATAGTGTGACGGGTGCCACTGTTGGAGCAGTATACGCTTAACGTTCCAGAGCTCCTGATGTCATACTTGATTTTTATGGAAGTTCACAGTGTTAGTGATTTTGTTTTTGTGTTGTCCTGTATGTCATACTGTGTCATTTTAGCTTTGTCTCCGTAAGTGAAGATAGGGCCACTGATTTGTCCTTGCTTATGATTAAAAACTATACTGATTTTGAAAATCTTTTCAAATTTTTACCTTGATAGTGTTTGAGGGCTAGAGAAGTAACGTACCATTGATTTTTCATTGAATTCTTACAAGGGTTAGAAAATGACATGTACTAATCTGCCACCAAACAGATCTTCAAAAACAGTAAATGCCTGATGATCCTGTTACTGGTGTCTTTAGCGGGACAGAACATGCTAACTCTTTCGAAGCACCTGATGTCCCTCTCGGTTTTTAAAGGAATTCACACTATAAAAGTGTCATAGTTCTGAATGTGGCGATTTGTGGACGTCTTTGTGACCCTGTTTCCTATATTCTTGTTTTATCCGTAATTCTGGACTTTTTTTAATGACCACAGCCTTTGTTCTTTCAGTTTTTGAACGCCGTTGTTTTCTACCTAGATTTCTATCATTAGAAGTGCTGATGAAATCTTGCGGAAATTCTCGTTGAACTATACTGGCTCAGGACCTTTAGCTCCTTTCCGCCACCCATAGATATACGGTAAGCTGAAAGGTGGTTTAGCAATATGGCTACACATCCAATTTTGCTTCTTACCACACAGATTTTAACAAGTTATTAGTAAAGCATACTAACTGCAAGGAGTCTATTTTGTTTTGACTGCTACCTAGCGAGCTAGCCTTTCATCAGTATGTGCTTAGAACGTGTATTCAGACACAAATTTGGATGTCTAGCCACATTGCCAAACAACAATTAGCTCAACGTATATCTACGGGTGGCATTAAGAAGCTAAAGGTCCTGAACAAGTATTGTTCATCGGGAAAATGACTTCTAATTTTCTACAAGATTTAATCTGAACATGAATAACGTAGATAGCAAGTCATGCATGTGTTACGAGCAGAACTCAAAGTTGCATAGAATTTTTTCCTTGTCAAGATGTAGGTTGATGTGTCCAATGGGTTGGAACGTGTACATGTTACTTTTTCTCCAATTTATCTTTAGTTGGTATTCGTTTGTTAATACGATTTTAAACTTAAACATATTCTCGGCTAATTTACCCTAATCTTGTTCCTTGTCTACATTAACCTTTTCTTCTATTTTGTATTGAGTGTTGGTTAAATATCTTACATTTTGATGCATTGAATAAACGTTGTTAAAATTACGAAATTTGGTTTTTATTAAAATGGCAATAGTGAACAAGATCAAAAGGGACAATAACTTAATAAAATTGATTTTCCTCGCAGTATAAAAGATTTTTTTCTTTTAGTTTCTGCATATGCGAATTTCGACATTTTATGTCTCTTCAGTGCAGACAAAATCAAAACATTTGGAAATCCATATACCGAAACATAAGTAAGAACTGAAAGAGAACAAATACCAATATGACCTAAACAGTAAAGCCAAAATCAACTAAGGACAGAGCTTTGCGAGAGGGAGATACTCCTTTGTTTTATTTTAAAAATTTAGTTAAAAACAGGGTGAATATCCAAATCATTTTCAAAGCTTACTTTCAGTGTGCCAGACGTTAGTGCAAATTGAAAATGAGAGCAAAAGGTCATCTGATTATTTATTGAACGAAGAAATTGACACTGGATTTAGTGATGACAGTATGGTAACTGCATGGTACCGCATTGTAAGTGACAATGGGGACGAAATGCCTACAAGACCACCAGGTGTAAAACATTGCGGAACTAGAAATCCAATTTGGGTAAATGGTATGTGTCAATCTGGTATGTGTTGTGCGTTAATCACAGGAATCTGTAATTAATATATTTTAAAATTCAGTTTAATTACCAAATAAACGACGTGTACTTAGTAGCAACAATGTTGAGTAAGCTTAATATACAGAACAAAATACCAAATACCAAAACGGAAAGCCAAATCAGTTTAGAACAGAGCTATGTGAGGGGTAGATACTTCTAAGGTTTTTAACAAAATTTCTTAAATTTAGATATTGCAAGTTTTCAACTTTTTCGGGAGAGTGTGTGTTTGAGCTAAAAACCTAGTATCTCGACAGAGAAACTCAATATCTGGAAGGATACTGGGTTTTTCGATTTTTTTTGTGATATATCACTAAATTATCAGTTCGCATTAAGAGATTTTACAATTTGTTTTCACAAGATTTGTACATCGAATTAATAAACTTTATAATTGTATTGTTTTTTTTTTTAATTTGTTATAACGAATTCAACAATTCGCAGTAACGAACTCTCAAATGTGTTATAACGAATTGACAATTTGTTATAACAAATTCAAACAATTAAATTGTTAAAACAAATTTAAAAATCTGTTTTAGAGAACAGCAATTTGCTATGACGAATTTCACTCGTTATAGTAAATTCAAAAATATTTTAAAGGGTCTTTTTAGGCTACCTTTTGTGTTGACTTTATTATTAATTTCGAAGGAGTGTCTTCCTCACTCAGATCTCTAACCTAAGCTGATTTCTGAGGTTTCTTTTAGATTTTTGTTCTCAGTCAGCTTTTAAACTTTTTTGATCGAAGGTTCCCAAATATTGATGATTTCAACTGCATTGAGGAGAATAATGCCTGTGTCACATTACGCCACGACCATAAAGACTTTATAACGACCTTCAACATCAAAAAATTGTGGAGAGATCGTGATACCGTGATTTGGCAAAATTTTGACATTTCTACGATGTAGCCACGACCTCACTAGATCATACTACGATTCTACGACGATGTCATCACTATCTTGACATAAGTTGTTATGAATACTATGCAACATACAATTTACCTATTTTCCTGAAATTTCCCTGATTCAAACAGCATTCCCATCAAATAGCCAAAGCTTGAGAGGGCATGGTAGTGGATATGCAATAAACACAAACCAAATTGCATAAAAGCAAAATGCAATCGAGAAGTCCAGTTTCTTTAAATATGAAAGATAGTTGTTTGGTCGTTGAGGGCGATATATTACATACATGTATCTATGGCACGCAAAAGTCACAAACATTCGAGAAATATGGTATTTCGACGAGATGCAATAATTATTTTAGCCAATCACGACACGAGATAAAAATCACGTGTCAAAATCTTTCATCTCGATCGATATTTTATTTCGTACGAGATTTCATCGCGTAATTAATTCTCTATCACGATCTGATGTAATTATTTAATTAACCAATCAAAACACGAGATGAAAATCTCATGTCAAACCTTTCATCTCGGTCGAGATTTCGTTTCTTTCGAGACTTCATTACGTAAAACCCTCTAGAGCCATCCACATTTTATGTCTTAATATTCCAAATGAGACCGTAGTAAAATCGGAATGGTCGTAATGAGATTGTAATAGCATCGTGCTGTGACCGCAGTGCTGTCTTCTCAAATGGAATCTCATGATCCCAATACGATGCTACCAGGACCATGAAGACCTAATCACGGCCTTTCCACGACCTCACCACGACTCTAGTGAGACCTTGCTACCCCAAGATTTGAGCACGACTGCTCTACATTTTTTTTATCATGTTTCAAGTTGCTCCACGACCATCACGACCATGAAGACCTTTCTACGATCATACAACGACCTTACTACGATGGTCCCGATTGCATCATGATCCTTTTTATTTAAGTCGTAGTGCGATCGTGGCCTAGTGTGATGCGTTATTATACCATAAATGAAAAGATATAGAGTAAATGCACATGACACAAAGTGTCTAAAAACTAATGGTAAAACTAAGCAATTGAACAACGCTTTATTGTAGTTCTTCATCTTGAAGTGAACATGATGCATTCATCAGAGAACTTTGCTCATACCTTAAAGAAGTTTAAGACGGCCCTTAGCACTGGTTTGAGTGGAATTAATAGATAAATGTCGAACAACACAACATCCATGTTGTGTTTTACCAATCGTTAATTGTATCGTTAACAAACATAAAATTAACTGGCATAGTCTTATTACAACCGTTCTTCTTTTTGCCAGACAAAAAGACTCACAGAAGACAATCATATCATATAAATAACCACATGTCACTCATCAATTCGATTTTGGTATTCACCAGCCCAGTAGTCAGTACCTCAGTGCTGACCCGAAAACCGATTTTATTTGGAAACTTGTAAAATCTAAACTTTTGTAAATGTTGTTGAAAACTAAGGAGTATTTCCAATCTGCAAAGCTGTGTTCTTAGCTGATTCTTGCTTTCCTTTCGTAAAATATTTTCCATTGAGATCATATTTGGTTATTTGTTCTGTATCAGTTTTTAAATATTTGTGAGTTTATGGTCTTCCAAATGTTTAGATTTTATCTGCACTGATGAGACATAAGTTGTCGAAATGGCCATATGCAGAAACTAAATTAACAGTTATAACTTCGGTATTTTGTTATTTATAAGAAATACAATAAGCAGAATTGTCAGAATAACAGTTGGAAATTAAAAAAAAAGATAGAATTCAAAAATTTGAAGGTAAAATAGTGTATCCATATTCTCTCAAGAACCGTAACTGAAATATAAAGAGAGCATACATCTCTCTCAGGGAATATTTTTACAGACTCAACACTGCAGGAGAGACAAACTTCAGATTTAAAGATAAAAATGAAATCGTATGGAGTAAGTTCACATGAGTAAAAGTCTCTACAAATACATAGTAAAACAAAGCAATGTAACAACGCTTTTATTGTTGTTCTTCATCTTGAAGTCACCATGAAGCCTTCAAATGAGCTTTGCTCATTCCTCAAGGTAAGTTCAAGTTGTCAAAGTGCCCATCGTCAGAACTCAAATTACTGTCGTTTTTATTGTATTATGTGAAGTTCGATATATTGTAATAATGCCTTACGGGAAAAAAATGATTTTGTAAAATAAGAAAATCAAGAAAAAAATGTCAAACATTTTGTTCAAGCTTCTTACTCTTCTCTTTCAATGATGCATAATGTTGAATGAAAAGTCAATTCTGAAAGTACGCCATATCAATACATAATCCCTTGCCGGTTTCATTTATAACTAACCCCAAAAGTACAAAAACTTAAGTTCCCTTTTATTTGATCTGATCTAATGGAAAAACTTGCAACTTGATCTGTAACTTTTATATAACAAATATTAAGTAACTTATTTCTGACTGTCTTTTTTATTCTAAATGTTCATCATTTTATTATCTTGGTGTGTTCAGTCTGTTGTATATATTTATTTTATTTTATTTATTTATTTATTTATTTATTTATTCATTTTTATTATTTTTATTTTTCATTTTTTATTTTTTTTTGCACTTACGGCTATTTTTAATGGTCACCGTATAATGATTCGCAAAACAATTTGCGATAGAAAAGAATGAATAAGGATACGATTTAAGGAATTTACATTTTTGACAACCTATGACTCTTTGAATGTGTGCTCAGAATGTGGAATAGTACCAGATATTGCCACACCTATTGTCAAGAACTAGGCATCATACATTTGTAGTTAGCAGTATTTTTTTTCAATTTAGTTTTTGAATGTTATTCGACTTATCCGTCTTTAAACTGAATGCCATTTGTTGGTGAATTTAAGGATCACTACCAGAGGATGAAGATGGCAACGTTACAAGAATAGCTTGTGTCCAGACAGTCAATGATATCTGTGAAGATACCATCGATATAGAAATACGCAAATGTGGTGACTTTTATGTATATTATCTCAAAAATACAACGGCAAACTCGTCGTATTGTTTCGGTAAGTTGAAAACAGAAAATATAAACTTGATTTGAGTTATTTGGAGAATCTTTTCAGAAGGCATCTGTGAGGAAGTGATTCCTAAATGCACTAGTTTTATTCTTAAAGACGCACATAATGGGCAAAAAAAATCGTAGAAGATACAATTTGGGAGTATTGTGTCAATTTCCATACTTTCAAATCATACAACGAATGAATTTTCTGATTTAACCATATTTTTGTCATTTCTAATCGGGTTTTATCTAGGAAAAATCCGGTTATTAAAATGGTGAAAATCGGCCGGGGAAGAAGGTTCAGGCAGGCGCCTGGCGGACAGTTGCCAAAATAAGTATATAATTTATCCGGACCAAATTCACTACAATTTTTGAGACAGAAACTTTTTTATGTTGCAGAACATTTGTACATACATTGTATAGAGGCTTGCATGTTACTTTAATTTTGATGTTTGATAATTTATGCTATTAGGGACCAACCATTTAACTTGAAAGGGGTGGGGGCTATGGTTTTTTTTTCTAAAAAATATTTTGGAACTGATTTAATGTGATTTTATGTGCCAAAATGACGAAAAAAAATTTCCTGAAGGAGGCTTTCTGCCCAAAAAATAATGTTAATTTTGAAAAAAAAATATTTTGTTGATACACGTGAAAAAAATAAAGCGCGAAAAAATTTTCTGTCCGAAAAAAAAACCATAACCCCCCCTTTTTTTTCAGGTTAAATGGTCTGTCCCTTATTATCAGTTGTTGAACTTTTTAGTTTAATTGTTGCAAATATCTGCCAATAGGGTACCCTATTTGTCTGCANTGATTTTATGTGCCAAAATGACGAAAAAAAATTTCCTGAAGGAGGCTTTCTGCCCAAAAAAATAATGTTAATTTTGAAAAAAAAAAAATATTTTGTTGATACACGTTAAAAAAATAAAGCGCGAAAAAAAATTTCTGTCCGAAAAAAAACCATAACACCCCCCCTTTTTTTCAGGTTAAATGGTCTGTCCCTTATTATCAGTTGTTGAACTTTTTAGTTTAATTGTTGCAAATATCTGCCAATAGGGTACCCTATTTGTCTGCAGCAAATCTACTACAGTAGATAGAAATTGTTTAATTTTTAGATCATTTGTTAATATATTAAAGGTCTGCATGTATTTTGATGTTTTATGCCAAAATTACCAATTGTTTAACTTACTTATCTTTTCGTCAAATATTTGCCAACAGGGCACCTCATTTTTCCGGAGCAAATATTCCTAAAAATTTTTGCGATAGCAGGTTTATATTTTTCAGATTTTTTTTTCATTTTGGATTACTTATGCCAAAATCACAAGTTGTTGAATTTCAAACATCTGCGAACAGGCTAAAGCAGGATGTCGCCTTCAATTGTGTTCTATAAATTTCAAGAAGGCCATTTCAAAGGGAGGATTAACATTGCAGATTTAAAAAAAAGTGCACATCATCAGTTTGGATATTCAGGATTGACCTCTGGGTGAGATATACATGTACTGTTCATGTAAAGGAAACCCTGGTTTGCTATCACATTGACAACTTTCCTCTTATTATTTTCATGTTTCGTCCTAGGAATAGGAATATTTAACTGGCGCTCTTTCACTATCGCTTGATTTCAATCTGTCGATTAAAAGATAATCATGTATAGTGAAGTGTATCGTTGTCAAACTTTATGACAAACGTGATGATTTTGACTTTCCAATTGTGAACTTCCCATTTTTGAGTAGTAATATACCCATATCTCCAGCATATGGAGTCTACACTTCACAGCTCATTCGCTACTGCCGTGCATGTAATGTGTATGTGATTTCATCAACAGAGCAAAATTACTATCTCAAAAGCTACTTAGCCAGGGTTATGTTCAATCACTGTTACTATTATCACTCAAAATGTTTTATGGTCGTCATCACGAATTGACTGATTGCTACAATGTGTCTGTATCACAAATGAAGATGGAAATATTTCAATAGACCCCAAGATATTACTGGATTGACACTTACCGAATTTGACATTACACCGGACTTTTCACTTGCAGTGTGACGGGTGTCACATGTGAAGCAGGTCATGCTTACCCTTCCGGAGCACCTGATGACATCACTGTTTTTAAGGGTTTCACACTGTAAGTGCTTTATTTTTGTGCCGTTTGTTTTATGTACTGTTTGTCACGTCTTCGTCATTTACGTTCTCTGTCTGTATGTAATCATTATATTGCCATGTATTCTGGATATACGATTTTTGGCTCTTGCTTCGGTATTCATTTGGAAATTTATTTATTCTAACTCAGATCTGCTAACTTGCACCACCGCTACTTGGTTTTTATAATGTGCTACGGATCTGTCAGAGCTTACCCTCACCTGCCTTTGTGATTGCAATTCTTCTGATACCGCTTGTATTTAAATTTATATTTTGTAGAATGAATCATTATGATGTGTAAATGTTAATGCTATTTGATTCGAGAAATGTTGTTTGTGTTATTGGAATTGGAAATTTTGTACTATCCTAATACAGCTGACGCAGCTCCTAAGAAACCGTTTGACAAATTGCTTTCATTCGATATAATCTATTGCATTTATGACGTATATATCTTGATTCATCGGATTCAGCATATTATCTAACAAGCATGGAAAATTGACGAGCTAAGTATATTTTCAACATTTGATAAGTGCAAAAGACTTTGCGAAACCGTTGAACAGATTTCTTATTTATTTGGTAGATTATATTGTTATTGGCCTCCAAATTTTGTTTTCCTCTACCGGATTTGACTTTACTACCGGAGTTGACATGTTCAACACGGCGGGTGTCTTATAAGAAGCAGGAGATGCTTACTTTACCGGTGCCCCTGATCTCACCCATGGTTTTTATTATGTTGTTCATTTTTGAATATGTGTGTGTTTTCATTTTCTTTTCTGTGCCGTGCTCATATTATGTCTTTGTTTCTTTGTTTTTTTTTCGATGTTTCCATTGTCCCTGGATTGTTCGGTTCTCACTTATTTTTAGTGCAGTGACCAACTCTTAAAAGGTCTTTAAATTACTGACTTTAATCAACCACCCTACCACACGACTAATTTTTGTTTTTTATTGAAGAGCAACATTACTTGCATTGATTCTGGCCTGTCTTAGAATACAGAACTGGTGCAGTATTGAAATACAGGGACTAAAGGGACACAACCAGATTTTTTTTAAAAATCATTTTCTGTCATTCGAATGAATCTTTTGAAATAAATAATCAATAAAGGCATTATTTTCTCTCAAAAAAAGTCATCGTCAATGACGGTGTTATAGCCTCTAAAACATCGGTAATGATATGATATAGACGACCCAAACTAATAATGTCTTCTACCTAACGACCCCCCTTTTTGTAATGCACCACAATCATGAGTCTTATTTTCTCCATAGAAAAGGCACACACATATATATTTTTGGTTAAAATTTTCCAAAGTATTATAGTTTTTGTACATTTTTGGAAAATTTGAGTAGAATATCCTATTGTCTTCAAGAACAATAGGATAAAAGACAGAACGTGATTAGTTAAGACAATGTATCAAACTAATAAGAACTGGTGTAAATTTTTAACATCTATATATTTGCATTCCACAAACAAATTACTGTGTTCACTTTGCCTAATGATCGCTGGTTCATGTTTCTGATAAACTGACAAGCCAACGATTCATATTTATTTTTATCACGATTTTTTAAAATGTAAACAGATACATGTACCCTTATTAATCTAATCCTGCTTTCTCATAATCAAAATCAGAGTCAAATTTTTGAAAGACCACCTGAATATTCCTTTTTACATGGACCATAAGGTCTTAGTATTAATTAGTAAAACCCATCGGGTTTATGCCATCTGTGTTATAACTGCTATTTATCACAATATATACCCCCACTCAATCCATTGAATACTGCATCTCTTTTGTAAAGCTGGACCTTGCTTAATACATATGAATTTTGTCACTATAATCATCATAATTTCAGCATCGTAATGATAGTAATCGTTGATGGCCACAATACAAGAGCTGCATACGAAGAAGTGGGATTATAATCACTGCCAATCAACATAGCATAACTGGTGCAATAAAAGAAATGACTGAACAAACATAAACAAAAGGCCGTGAAACGGTAATAGGAATAAGTGTTCCCTAGAATTAAGCATTATCTGAATATAATTTGTCACCTATAGGAAGTCCAAATCCTGATAGCCGGTACAATGTTATGTAATATGAAAAAAGGCCCAATGGAAATAATAAAAAAATCAGTTGTGAAATTGCAAATACATAAGATTAAGCAGCTTGATGGTAACGGCTTTAAAAATTCCCGACAGTTTATTTCCAGTTTGAGTACTTAGTAGCTGGTTTTCCATTACAACAGAATTAATGATTAAACCAATGATCTTTAGCACAGGATCTAGAACAAGCTATCAACTGCAATATGTATATTCCGATATTAGGATAAAGATGATCAAAAGACATACTCACGAAATTTTTACCCACGAATTTTTTTTTTTTTTTTTTTTTTTTTTTTTTGATAATTTATATTTTTTATTCTATTTATTTATCATTAATATTTAGGTCACCAATAATGAAGTTATCAATGAAACTTGCAATACTAAGTATCTAAAGTTCTGTTAATTTTGTTGAAAACGACGGAATATCTCCACCATGCAAAGCTCTACCCTTAGCTGATTTTGGCTTTTCATTTGAGTATATTAGTTCTATCAGTTTTTAAACATCTTTGAGTTTATGGTGTTCAAATGTTTATAGTTTACATGAGACAAAATTTGTCGAAATGGCCAAATGCAGAAACTAAATTTACAGTAACTTTAGTTAGTTTAGTAATTTGTTATTTAAAACCACTTCATGGATGCCACTACTGGTGGACTGTTAGTCCCATAGGGTATTCACCAGCCCAGTAGTAAGCACTTCGGCGCTGACCCAAAAACCAATTTTATTTAGAAATATGCAATAGGCATACAAAGGTCTGCCTTTAGCCGATTTTGGCTAATTAACTAAATAGTTATTTGTTATCACTTTTTAAACATAATTTGAGTTTATGGTTTTCCTAATTCCGGTTTTATCTACACGAAGAGGCATATACAGATACTATATTTACAGTAACTTCGGTATTTTGTTATTTGTTATCAGGAAAAAACTATGCAACTTTAAATAATAATATTTTGACTTCATTCGAATGCAAACATGTCCTGAAAAAACAAAACAAAAATAAAGAAAGAAATAATCTCGTAGCATTGTTCATCCTATTTAGTGGTGAACATGGAATCATATATCGTGATTGAGCTGAACAGCAAACAACAATTTAGACAATATTTGTTTTACATCAGTGTAGCCATTGAAGAAAATTTAGCAATAACAATAAAGAAAAAAGATTCCTTCGGGAAAAAATACGTATAAATGCTTTTGTATCAACAAGTCCTGATACAAAAGGCAAAATTAATAGGTCAAATATAGACAATTATAATAAGTATTCGGCTTTGCTCAACATGCTCAAATCGAATATGCTTCAGTTTATCAAAAATGCTGTAAACGTTGAAATTTCGCGGTTGTTATTTTCCTGATTTTGTTGGACACGTTTGGCGAGGGGGTAATATTCGCGCCTTAAGATTTTCGACTAGACAATTTTATCTGTTTTACATATAACACTTCAAAAATAAACTATTTGCGTGGGGGGAAATTTTCGCGGATTTTTCTCGACACGGAATATACCGAAAATTATTCCAAAGCGAAAATTTTCTGGTTTACAGTCATTTCCATTTCTCAATATTGGATTTAAACCAATGCCAGGAGTCTATTGGACTTAGTGAGCTTATGATGCTCTACTAGATTCACAATCCAACTGACAATAAATATTTTCATGTTAAATGTTGCACAAATGATTTGATCACCACTCCATGTCTCTTTAATGTAATTTAAAGAATAAAATTGAAAGTTACCATAAATGAAACAGTGAAGTGACTTAAACAGCAAAAAAATAATGACAAAAACCATATTCAAACAGATAATACCTTTATCATGTTGCATCAAGACTATGGAATACTAATGCAAAAAGACTATTTCTGTTACAAACAAATTAGGAATTGTTGGAAATCAATGAACTGAATAATATTTTGATCATATGGTGATGATGTTGAAAAAAATGATAATGATAGTCACGTTCTTAGTCCCACTTTGTAAAAGCCAAGATGCAGATTGAATTCTGACATGATGACTTAGTCATTTGATGATACTGTGATAAAGGGATGCACCTTAAGTTCATTACAAAATTGAATCGAACATTTTTTTGTCAGACTAGGCTGTGTTTGCAAATACAGTCTAGTTTCATATTGTTTTTGCTCTTTTTTCATGTTTGTTTTTTTAATAATGAACGTATTTGTAAATAGTTATGGATTTTGAAATAATCTCTATATTATAACTACTCATAATCTTGCCTTTTTCTGTTGTTCCGGAAGACCATATTCAACTCAGATTTTCCAAAAAAACATCAAACGATATGCTTGAATTGAAAACTTAAATAAACAATCGTTTTAATTGTCATTTTGAAAACACTTCAGGGCATGAACGTGATACTAGCTAAAAAGGGGGGTGTAATTTATATTAAATGATTTTAATAACTTATCTATTAATGATTACAACCAACATATCCTTGGTAATTCTCTTACAGTTGAAGATGATTATTTTAAAAGAAAACAATGAATTGATTGAGTTTTTACTTCAAGCGAGTAATTTCAATGACAAATACATTTGTATGTTTTTTGGTAAATGTTCAAATAGTGTCCCTTTATCTCGTTTATCTCAACACTGCACCACTTCTGTATTCTAAGACTGGCCTAAATCAATGCGGATTATCATTTTCTTCATACAAAAGCAAAAATTAGCCGTGTGGTAAGGTGGTTGATTAAAGTTGAAAATTTCCGTTGCTGGTCACTGCACTATTTGTTACGGTGTATTAATGTACAAACTGTTAAGTAACATGTTTGCTATGGATAGGGAAAGACCTGATTACGGAATCCAAAAAAATAACTTTTAGACCTCGATTTCCAAGGAAAATTGATTTTTCAATACCTGTTCCCGAAAAAATGACAATGCAAATCCTGGATCAAGTTAAACGTTACCAGTAATTCCCAGCTAATAAAATGGCTGAACCTGAAGTCCCATAAGAGGTCTTTCAACACTTGTACGCGCACACCTATGCATGCATTAACTGTATTTTTGCCTTGTTTTGTTTTGTTTTGTTTTTTTTTTTCATTTTTTTAATAAAGACTCTACATGTAATTTGTTATCAAGCCAGTAGAAATATGTGTTCATTGAATGAGGTTAAGATATATTTGTAGAAAACAAATCCACATTGCACAATCATTACCTCAATCAAAAATACGGGAGCATAAGCTTTATTTTGTGACATGCTCTCTAAGGTGTTTTGATTATTATACCCCCACGAACGAAGTTCTGGGGGTATATAGGAATCGCCTTGTCCGTTTGTTGTCTGTCTGTCTGTCTGTCTGTCTATCCGTCTTTCTGTCTGTGACAATTATTTCGTAACATTTTTCTAAGTAACTACTAATCATTGTCACTTAAAATTTTGTAAACAAGTTTTAATTGATGTTCCATACTTGAAGACGCAAAGTCAGGTTTGCTGAACATCTACTTCCTGTTTATCGACTTACTGAATTTTTCAACATATTTCGTTCAATTGTAGAATCTTTGGTAACAGTTTTCTCACAGTTTATCGTGTCCCATACCGCAAGTAGAGAATGCAGGTTTGCCGGACATCTACTTCCTGTTTACCGACTTGCATGACTTTGTGACATCTGTGAATTGTAGAAATTTTTCGTAACAGTTATCTCATTAACTACAAATCGCTAGTAATCAAAATTTTGTATGGCCGGACATCTTTTTCCTGTTTATCGAATTAATTAATTTCGGACTTCTTTCGTCAAATTTAGAGCTTTCGAGAAAGTTTTCTCAGTAACAACATAACACTTCACTTAGAAAATTTGTATGTGAGTTTAAAACAATGAAACATACTGCAAGTAGTGAATTCGGGTTTACCAGGCATATACTTCCCTTAATTATTAGATGTTTCCTGTAAATTGTAAAATATTTTCGTAGCATTTTTTACAAAATCTTTAGTACATAATGTAATCGTGCACTGTTAACTTCTTTTCAAATTATTTTGGAGATATTCTAATCGGGGAGTGAATGGTAACATTTTGTGGTCCACGAGGTCACAGTACTTCTAGTATAAGTATATTGATATATTTACATGGCAACTGCTGATATATTATGTATTTGTTTGTAACAGGTAGTGGTCCCGTTTCTTGCCCTGACGGATTGTCTTCAGAGTCTGGGTTCGAACCAGGATGCACTTGTAAGTGGTTTGCTTCTCGTATCTTTACAGGTGTTTTATCAATCAAACTACACTTATTCATTCAACTATTTGACATTTGAACATTGTTAAAGAACCTATAAATTGTCATTCAATACTTTAAAATGTTAATATAAAGACAAAATAGCTGCAAACTCTTTTTAATTACGTTTGATTTTCTTTTCTTTAAGTATAGTTTCAATGTTCAGTACATTGATGTCAATAGGCACGGCGCCTAATCTGCTCGTCAAAAATGTGGGTGAATACGCGAATACATAAAAAAATTGGGTGAAAATGAATGTTCAATATAAAAATCGTTTTTATTATCTAAATCGAGCAAAAAAAAAAAAGATATAAGTGCACGCATTCTACGGATAATTTAATTTTGAAACGATCTTACCATACCAGGGTTTTCAAGTTCCATTGATTTAAGCTTGAAGCGTGCACAGAAGTGACATTGGCCCATTTAAAAGCTGAAGACTACATAATTCACTTCTGTAGAAAGCTACAGCTATTGGAAGGAGAATAAAATACATGTAATGTTTCTTTTGACCGGAAATATGAATTTAAACAGTTTAAACGGAGTTAAAATTGGTATATAACACTCAACACATGGAATAAGCATATATGTTTGGGTGATTTCAAGAGTACGACATATTTAAGAGGTGATTTCCATACATATATTCAATCACGAAATCTAGTTAACTACATTTTGATTTTCTTTCAGGTGAAGTGGTTTTAATTTATTTCAAGCTTCACTAGAGATAGCAAAATTTTGATATTGAAAATACGAGCTTTAGCGAGCATGTCAAAATCGAAATTTTACAATCGAGAGTGAAGAACGATCTGTTTGAATAAGAATGCTGGTGTGGGATTTTCTCACCGTGCATTGAAGATCTTATGGTGGTTTTGAGTTGTTATTACTCCCCTTTGGGTCGTTGTCTCTTTAAAACATTCCCCGTTTCCCTTCTTTTTACTATTTTCTTCAATGAAATGTCTTTAAAAGCTCAAAAAATATTAAATGACGTGAAATATCGCGGAAGTTTAATCAATGCTCGTTGGTTAAAAATAATCAACAGCTGAGATTTTATTCACTGATGATCTTACATTGTAAGTGCCGTGGCTATTCTATCGGCTAGCCGGGAAATATAGTTTTAATCTTTATTCTTCCATCCAAAAATAAAAAATGCACCATTTACAGATATAAATAAATAATTACAATTCTTCTGGATATTATTATTTTTTCAGATCTTTTGCTGTGATATTTTCATTCTTTTTAGTCCTCTGTATCTGCTGTGAAAACTACAGGACATATCATTTCAATTTTTTTTACATATATAAAGATTTCACAATGGCATCGAGCAAGATACGACTTTTTCAACTTTAGATAGATTTTTTTTTAATTTTAAAACGCAAAAATTTTACATTGTAAATAGGAAATGACGTGTCTCACTAGGTAGATTTAAATACAGTTGTGAAATTTGTTTCTGTAATGATCAGAAGGCGATGATTGACACAATCATGACCATGTCTGCTTCAATCTTATAAACAGAGGTGGTTTATAGCTCTTCCTCCGTCAGATTATCAGCTCTATCACACCGTTTAATCCATATTGGATCGACCAAGCCTTCTTACATGGATACACGGGCGAGGTTGCACCATTCTTATAACACCACAGTGTGGTGATAGAACTTTTTGCATCAGACAACTTGTACTACGCAGTATTTCTGCTGTATTCCATATACAAACGCTTGCAATGTAAGATAAATGGGACATTGAAAGTCAGGGTCGCATACCTATCTGTTTTCACTAAGGAAGGTATATATTACTGTTAGTGGAAACTCGGGAACAGTAAAAGAAAGATGATGAATTGCAAGCGCAAAATGTTTGTTAGGTCATGGCAGAAATTTTGACCGCAACTGTGCGGTTGATATTTTTGAGTTGTTGACCATGAAAGATTTTCAGTTTCTGTCAATGCTCAGTTCTCCTAATCGGCATGGCGTAAAGACATGGAACCTTCACCAATGAACTTAAGTGACATATTTTACATTTTCAAATTTTCAAAGTCAACTTTTATACTATATCGGCAAAGGAATAACGAACCAAAAATATGTAAAAAGAAATTCTTCAATAATCGAAAAAAGATGGCAATTCAGATGTAACACTAATGGAGACACCATGGCAAACACAAAGAAAAATGAACGGGACCGTAACTAAACTAAATCACTAACAGTGTGAACTCCACAAAGCTGGAGGTATTGTTAGGTTCTCCGGAAGTTAATTATGTTCTGCTCTACACGTGGCATCCGTTTTGAATAAATTTGCTTATAACCAAATGACGCAACTTCGTTTCATATGGGTTAGAAGGATTATTATTAAAGTTATTGGAATGTTTTTTGTGAGTTATTCTGAATGACTTTTACACTTGGTACCAAACAAATTAGGGGGTTCGTAGAATCTTTTTATATTTTGCCTCGAACAACATCACCCTTATGTCTGAATCCTTCCATAAATCACGTAGAAACATTGAGCTAACAATTAAGGATTTACCAGTCCACCTTAATGTGCGTATCTCATCACTGTTGTTGATTTTTCATTCAACATATTCGTTGAAAAGGTTATTGTAAATTTAATTTCTGCATTTTTAGATTAGATGAACTATTCGACGAAACGTGCAGTCTCTGAGTTTTAGCTTGAAAAAAAAATGTACAAAAATGCTGCCACCATTGTTGTTGTCGATGTCTTCATCAATATCAAGATAGAAATCATCACTAGTGACATTACAATCCCATTCAACAAAATTATTATTCTCAGATATACCTTTGGTTCCTATAATGATATGTTTCTGTAGACCAATGATATAATATGATGTTGTGTCTGTTTCGGGGGAATCTATGTTCTTCCCAAGATCCACATCCTTAATATCAAATCTTTCGCTGTAGCGAATGCAATTATTAGCGATCTCCTAAAAATGTTTGTCGTTGTATGGACTGACTATTGTTGTTTATCATAATACCTACATGTATGTAATGTTTCAAAGACCAACGATGTGTTTCTTAACCCTTTGATATGAATTTTAGACAAAATGAATTGCTGCAAATACCTATGATATGCTACTTATATTTATGATATATGCCCCTACAATATATGGTATGCTTTGAATAATTTGCATAATTTGTAATTTTTGCATTTTTGGCGTTTTTAAATGGGCGACAAGTAAATTGTTGTCGTTTTTGTTCTCTTTTTTCTAGTATTTGTACGTAAATTAGAACAGAATGAATGCCGAAATTCTTAAACTTCCCTGTAAACATTCTAGATTCTGTTTAAACATTCTATGGCTATGAATATCGTTACCAAAGATGTTTGATGGTTGTCATGTGATGTCATTGATGTTGTAATGTTTCAATCTAACATACCCCTGAGAAATATAATATTAAATCTGGACATTTTTGCCTGGCACCAACAAGATTAGACTCCAAAGGCTTATTCAAGCGATAAGACAATGCTTACTTTCTGAAGTTACTGTATTTGGTTGTGCATCTTCATTTATTATTTATTTTAACTGTCCGAGTGCTTCTCTTTTGCTATGTTTCGCTTCTTTACTTTTAAAAATGGTTACAGTTTCTTGAGATTTGGTATTCACCCTCAGAAAATGACTTGCTCCTGCTGATCACCCACAAAAATCTGCTCATATTGTAATTTTTGCTTAAATACTTAATTTAAACCTGTTTTTATAATTGCAGTTCTTAAACATTATTTAGATCTTCTAAACTTAAGCGATAAGGCTTTCATAAGACACTAAAAATAAGGTTTTTATTTCATAAACAAGACTGACTGCTCAAATCTTTGCTTACGATCTTTACTTTTGTGCATGTTTCACACAAAAAGTACAAATAATTTTTAAATTAAACTTGCACAGGGAAAATCGCCGCTACATTTGCCATAGAATAAGCACAATCACTTTGTAAGGCCACACCAAATTAATTAGTTGTTCTTTGAGATTTTGGCCCAAAAATTTCGGGCGAGCGAGCGAAATTTTTTTAATTTCAAATTTTTCGCTTCAAATATTCTTGAATTTAAGAGCGAGCGAAATATTTTTTTTTTATTTTTCCTTTCCGGCATTTCAATATTGATTAAAATGTGTGCATTTGAACCTGCATAACAGCTGATATTCAACCTCTAGACTTAAAAGGTCATTATTGAACTAATAATAATAGTGTCTTATCATTCAGTCCAACAAATTGCCTTGCATAAACTAAGTTTTGTAAATTGCTTGCCTTTAACAACAACTTTTTCCCATTCTGACCTTCTGTTGCATGATAGCTATAGCCACAACTATATGATGTTAAACAGTACACTTTTCACATATTGATCACTAACTAGTCTGTCAAAGAATTGTGTAAAGCAAGTGTATGCAATTTCATTTAGATGAAGATGGTCACTAGAAACCATTTAAGATGTACTAAAGTAAGAAAAAGAAAAAAAAAACAGACCGGCAAATTTTAATTGATAATTACATGACTATATGTTGCAGAGTTGGTCAGTATCTGGCAGTGATTATATTAAACTGGTGCTAGAACATTCATTATTTCCCTTGATAATTTTTATGAAGTCTTAGAAATATTCCACCGTAAATGTTCATATTCATGTCCAAATATTATAAGTTGCATAACAAATGAAGGCTTATGTTATAGGACTAGTCATTTCACAAACTGTTCTTTATTTACCCAAGTCATAGAAAAATGATACGTGCAAAACACGAATTCAATGAATGTTAAAAACAATGGAAATGTCACGCAGTAATCCAGTCGTTATAAGAACTTAAGTACCACTCAAGTGTTTGTGAAAAAGACTTAGACGGGAGAGCTTAAATAATTCCAGTTGGATGCCTCACAACTATTCATAAAAGGCAGTTGGAAGTGTATGAAACCCGGGTATGACTCCTTTCTCAATTTATTGCGGCCATGTCATCTGAATCAAAATAACGCTTAACTACACTGCTATTTCCCTGTTTTCGAACGCATAATTGACACAGATTCATTTTTATAATTTTGGAATCAAGTTCTTGGAAAACTTTAGTTGATTTCAACGTGCGAGATTTTAATTTTAATTTTTTTATCTTGATTTTGGAAATTTAGGAGCGGCGAAATAATTTTTATATTTAAATTTTTATTTTGCCAATTTAGGAGCGGCGTTTCCAAAGAACTACTAATTAATTTGGAAAGGATATGGNGTGAATGCACAAGAGACAAAGTCTCTACTATTACATTGTGAAATCTCGCAACGGAACATTGCTTTTATTGTTATTCTTTATCTTGATGTCACCATTAGGCCTTCAACAATGAGCTTTGCTAATACCTAATAATAAGTTCATGACGACCTAAAGCACCTGTTTTAGAGAAATTGATTGATTAATAAAACGAACAACGCTACATCAATGTAAATTATTTTAGGTCTTGGGTAGTCAACAAACATAAACTAACTGACAAAGTGTTCTTACAATCGCTCTCTTCCTTTGTCTGACATAAAAGACTTTCCTCTTGTAGAAGACACTCGGGCGACATCAAGATGTAGACAGGAATAAAATCCCTGTCCTTCATAACTGGATTTTTTTTTCTATGTATCGTGTGCGTTTTTGTCACATGTACATTCACTCCATATCCTTTCATTTTTCCTATTTACAGAAGACAATTACAATTTATAACAACCACAGGGCAATAATCGGGTTATCTGTAAGAAAACTCAGCATAATACTTATAAAATCGTAGGATGTGGGCACTATAAACAGGTGGTCAGAAAGCAATTTTGAAATTACAAAAAATTAAATGCTAAGATTTGAAATTATGACGGGGTATCCATACAATAGAACAAGCACACCATAACTTACTTTTGGGATATTTCATCCAAAGACGTAATATGTACTGGCACTCCCGCGACACCTTTCCCGAATATTTTGACACTGAAAGCCAATCACGATTTAAAGAGGTAATTCTTATTAGGTTCTTTCAGTAAGTACAAATTGTTAGTTCTTCCATCACTCAAACACCCGGAATTCTTTTGATGATACTCTTAGCCATCATAACAGTACGGCGCAACATTTTACAGGTGATTTGGCGTCTTGAAATATGCCTTGTGATAGCTGGTGCATACGTGGAATTCATCACCCGTTCTCCTTTAACGTTAACGGACTGGCTGTTTTCAGTTCTACCTATAGGGCCAGCTGGTGTTTCAGTTCTACCTATAGGGCTAGCTGGTGAAGTACGGTTTATACTTCTCTTACCTACTCTATGAGCGACTTCAATGTCTATATGTTCAAGTTTCATTGTATGCTTAAAGAAGTCGTCAACAACTTTCATAGTGTCTTCATTTTGTGTTTTGGGTAAGCCAAATATGCGTACTGTATTTTTTCGAGTATATTGTGCATTGTCGTTTATATGTAGTTTCAGTCTATGAATTTTATGGGACAAAGCAGCCAAGGTTTGATCAAGATTCTGGATAGTTATGTCCTTTCTTGAATTTAGTATTGTAAGTCATTTTGTTTGCCAGTTAATGTCTTCAGTTCAGATGAATTTTTTTCAAATTTGGTTTGCAAAGTAAAAAATATCACTCTCTATTATATCTAGGCTGATGCAAAATGTTGTTTTCGGTGACTCCGTTATTCTAAATGGCGCCTTTTTCAATTCAGTTTTTATCGTGGAATTTACAATTACGGTAAACGCTTCACGGAAAATTTCGGAGCCTAGGATTGGTGTTTTGCTTGAAAAAGATACACCTTCAAGTTTTCGTTTTCGCTCATCATTGGTTAGAGGAGACTGTGTCGAATTATTATCAACTGTTGGAGCACTAGACATTTTTAAGGCCATACAAAGTAAATTAATTGCTTCTCAGGCCATTTTTCATTGAAACTGATGAGGGAGGGAGGTGATTTTTTTATCTTTTTATTTGCAAAAAAAATAAATAAGGCATCATTTTACATTGTAAAAACCACAAAAAATATAGTGAGGGAGGTGATTTTTTATTTTTATTTTATGGAAATGGCAAAAATAGGGTCAATGAGGGGCTTTTTTCAAGCCTCCAACTAGATGAGGGAGGGCCTGAGAACCAATAAATTATTTTTCATGGCCTTACTGAATCATTTTTTTTTCTGTCTTTTAGGTTTCTTTTTCTGTTTCATATTAGTTTGTTTGGATACAAAAAAAAATTCTATATTATGGATATACTATAACCCGTTTGTGTGCATTTTGAAATTACTACTTTTTGTTGAACTGTAATCACGAGCTCACTCGATACACTAAACCTATTCAAAAAAGCTGTAGAATTCCATCTTTTTCCATATTTTCATTCTTATATATTGAATATAGAACCCATTAACACACTTAAGATCCCCTTTTGGCCACTTTTGTAAGTGAAATTTTACATTTTGTGCGCTCCGATTTCTCCCACCGACATGTTACACCAAGGGCAAATAACCATACCGAACTTTGAAAGCAAATTGATGAGACTACTTTTTGAATTGAAGATTCCATCTAATCATACTTGATAACAGCGACAAGAAATATTTGTACTTTTTTATATATTGGTTCGATAGATAACAAATATAAAGTGGACAAACAAATAAAATTTATTTCATTTAAAGCAATTTTGATGAGACTTATTTTACAGTTTTTCATTCTTAAAATGGAGGGTTGGGTTACCATTTCTGGGGACTATTCATTATTAGTGAAGGAAAGATAACAGGAAACACTTATAATGGCCGAACATTACAATCACATGTCACAATCCACCAAGGAACTGCACAAAGAAAACAATAAAATGACAAAAGGCAAACATAGACAACGATAGGAACTCGGATAGCCGGACTTGATACCGTCACTAGCAACAGCTAGCGGTAGGGTTTATGGGTACCCAAACCTCCACTTTCTCTTTCCCGTTTCCCTATAGTATAATAAACATACAATAAAGCTATGAATCACTATGCATTATTCAAAGATGGGCGTATAGTTGATGTCAAATGATGCACATGTTTGCGTTTGTTCAACCCATTTCTCCTCTGATAGTTTTTCTTTATAGTTAATACTTAACATGGTATGTTTCTAAGTTAATTCGGAAGTGTCGTCGAAGTAGCAAGAAAACGTTGATCAAAGATAACAACACACCGTAGATGCCAATAAAATAACTAAATAAAAGTACATGTTATATCACTTATTCATATTGAATTCAACTTCAAATTCTCGTTTTGAATAACAAATATCTATTCATACCAAAATCAAAAGAGATTTTAATTAATCTGAACAATGCCACTTTTTATGGTTTTTATTGTAGCTAATTTTTCCAGTGAAATTATACCAGTATCTGTCAAAGCTGAATTGGTAGAGGGACCGGTGTTGCCTATTCCTAAAATCAATCCCTCACCGAGTTTGATTCCTGTTTTTAGATGCAGTTTTGACGATATCTCTAATGGAAGCTACCTTTATGATGTTCACTGGTATATAAATGGAAACCTTATTAAGACTCAAGCAAACGTGCATTACAACAATATAATATCAACTGATTTGTATTATTCTGATTGGAATGACACTTATAAAATGAACATGGAGGTACGGTAATGTTTAGATTTTAGTCTATTTTTTTTTTATTTACGTGAACAACAAAGACAGGTTGTTCTATATGGTCACCTAGCGCTTTATCAGTTTATTTCGAAATGGTTATAAACAATGTATTTCTTACTGATAAATATACTGTATATAAAAAATTAACAATTGTTGTATTTCATTTTTCTTAAACTAAGCTTCCCAATGTTGTGATGTAGGAAAGATTTAAGTGTATCGTCGAAATTCCCATCAGCAGAAATAAAGTTTGCTGAAGTTGGGTATTTGTCTTCTTTTAAATATAGAAACATTATAGAGAAGTTTATTGCACAGCATTATTTTGATATACACAATAATTTGGTATCTTTTTATTCCGTTTTGCAGGTTAAATGTGCTATTAGAAGTAGATTTTCTGCAAATGCAGTACCAAGTCCTCTGATGTACAGTCCAATATTCCATGCTGGCTTATACGTATGTATATATTTTTATTAGTATAAATAAGTGAATTTAAGACAAAAACAATTCAAACTAAAAATGGCGCCATTAGAAATGATGGCCATCCCCGCATTGCTCTGCTTGACACAGAAAACAGTTGATATAGACCCTAGGCGGGCCTAATTTTTCTAAATATTTTGGAAATCAATTATAGATACTCAATATGTTTACTAAAAAGGAGTACAAGGATATATGAGTGTTTGGTATAATTCCAAAAATAAGTGGTCTTTTAGACTTTCAGGATTTGTTTACCAAAATTTGGAATCAAATATTTTGAAAAGCAAATTGGTGAAAATGTTTTTCCTGATTGAAGGAAATTCTTAAAGTATGCTTGCTAGGCAGAATTCCAAAAAAAATAAGTGGTCTATGAGACTTTAAGGATATTTACCGAAATTGGAATTATATTTCAGAATTCTAAGTATTCAGAACTTCATTTTTGCCAAACACTTCCCCAAAAATACAATTCAATATGCTAAAAGTTCAAAAATATGAGTCTTTGACATTTTCAGGAGATTTATCAAAGATGGAAACAGAATAAAAATTCCGAAAGCTTATTGCACATCTTCAGACAATGTGTAACAATTCTATACCAAATTAAATATGAAGAACAACAATAAAAGCGTTGTTCCTTTGCTTGTTTTCACCATATATTTGAAGAGATTTTGTCTCATGTGCATTTACTCCATATCCTTTCATTCACCATTTACGACTAGAATTTTTTCTCTTCTGCAGTGAGGTCTGTAAAAAAATTCCCTGTGCGAGAGATGTATGCTCTCTATAATTTCAGTTATGATGTAATTGTTCGTGAGAGATCTTCCGATATGGATGTACTATCATACTTTTTGATTTGGCATTCATTTTTTTGTCATTTCGAAATGTTATTCCGACCACCTATTTAAAGTGCCCACATCTCACTATTTATGATGCCAAGTTTTCTTACAATCGACTTGATGAGTACCCTGTGTTTGTCTATGTGTTGTGATCGTCCACTAGCTTGAGACACTGGTGCTTTTGTCGGGCAACGGATGACAGTGATTATAAGAGCACTTTATCCTGCATCCATGACGTGAAAAAAAAGCATGGATGTAGCGTCGTTCACAATAAGCAAAGAATTCCGCTCAAACCGGTGCTAGGGGCTGTCTTGAACTAACTATGAGGTATGAGCACAGCTCATTGTTGAAGGCCTCATGCTGACTTCAAGATGAAAAACAACAATAAAAGCTTTGTTCCTTTGCTTGTTTTTACCATATATATGTAGAGGATTTGTCTCGTGTGCATTTAATCCATATCCTTTCATTCACCATAATAATTCCAAAAATGGAGGACGAGTTCCACTTACAAGCTCAAATGTGTCAAAATAGACATCGTGGGGCCTCTTGTTAGCACAGAGACCAATATAAAAAAATCCGAAAGCTTATTGCGCATCTGCAGCATATATTCATCAATTCTAAACATAAACTAAAATATTTATTCCAAAAATGTAGGAGGTGTTCCACTGACAAGTTCACATGTGTAAAAATAGACATCTTATGGCGTCTTTTTTGCACAAAGGCCAATTTAGCAATACAAAAAATACCGAAGTTGCATAAAAAGCAGTAAATTTCGTTATGCTGTATAAAGAAGTACTCATTACCAAAAATATCGAAATAGGAAGCCAAATCCTGTACCGAGGACATCTACCGAGTGCCATACATGGAATAAAGCCTCAGTATTTTTTCAAGTGGTTAGAATTTTGATAAAAACAGTAAATTTCTATAACACGCAAGGTAAAATTCTCATGTCAAATTAGTCTATTGGGCTGGTGAATACCCTCGGGGACCTCTGGTCCACCAGCAGTGGCATCGGCCCAGTGGTTCAAAATACAAAAAATACCGAAGTTGCATAAAAAGCAGTAAATTTCGTAATGCTGCACACGTGTTTTAATGAGTAACCTCTTATCAGCAGCATTAAAATCAAATAATATGGAAAGCCATTATCCACAAAATTGCCCAAAAAGAAGTACTCATTACAAAAAATATCGAAATAGGAAGCAAATTCGACAGTTTATTGCGAATCTGCAGCATATATGCAACAATGGTATAACAAAACTAAAACACTTAATCCAAAAATGTAGAAGGAGTTCAACTGACCAGCTAACATGTGTAAAAATAAACACCTTGGGCCTCTTGTTTGCGCCTAGACCAATATCGAAAACCCGAAAGCTTAGTGCGAATCTGCATCATATATGCAAAAACTCTATAACAACATTAAAAGCCTAAATCTAAAAATGAGTGAAGAGTTCTACTGACAAGGTTCATCTCACGAACAGACGACAGACAGACGGACGGACAGACAGGACCACAACAACATCCCCGCATTTCCTTCAGAAAAGTGCGGGGATAAACATATTACAGTAAGTTTTAATGTTTCGTGTTGTCCACTTATCATTGTTATGTCTATTTTGATTTGTACAAAGTTGTTTTATTTGGTTTAATAGAAAAACAAAACCAACTAGAAGTGGTGCCATCAGAAAAGATGGCCATCCCCGCACTCACCTGTTTGACACAGAAAACAGTCGTTATTGACCCTTGGGGTAATTTTCCTCAACATTTTTAAAATCAAATTATTGATAGTCACTATTTTTACTAAGAAAGTATACAAGGATATACGGTTGCTAGGTAGAATTTCCAAAAATGAGTGGTCTTTGAGACTTTCATGAAATTTACCAAATTTGGAATCAATTATTTTGAAAATCCAATTGGTGAAAATGATTGCCTTAATCGAAACAAATCCTAACACTATTGTTGCTAGGTAGAGTTCCAAAAAATAAGTGGTCTTTGACACTTTCAGGAAATTTACCAAATTTGGAATCAATTATTTTGTAGATCCAATTGGTGAAAATGATTGTCCAAATAGAAACAAATCCTAACAGTATGGTTGCTAGGTAGAATTCCAAAAAATAAGTGGTCTTTGAGACCTTCAGGAAATTTACCAAAATTGGAATCAAATATTTTTGAAAATTAATGGGTGAAAATGTTAGTCCTAATTGAACAAATTACTACATGTATGGTTGCTAGGTAGAATTCCAAGAAATAAGTGGTCTTTGAGACTTTCAGGAAATTTACCAAAGTCGGAACCGGAATCAAAATTCTGAAACTTTATTGCACATCTGCAGACTATATGCAACAATTCTATCACAAAATAAAACACTAAACCCAAAAATGAAGGAGGAGTTCCACTGAAAAGCTCACGTATATAAAATAGACATCTTGGGCCTCTTATTTGCACCAAGACCAATATCAAAAATCTGAAAGCTTATTGCGCATCTGCAGCATATGCATATATGCAACAATTCTATAACAAAACTATAACACTAAATCCAAAAATGTAGGAGAAGTTCTACTGACAAGCTCACATATATAAAACAGACATCTTGGGGCCTCTTGTTTGCACCAAGACCAATATCAAAAATCCGAAAGCTTATTGCGCATCTGCAGCATATATGCAACAATTCTATAACAAAATTAAAAACACTAAATCCAAAAATGAGCGAGGAGTTCCACCGACAAGTCCCTCTAACGGTCAGACGGACAGACGGACGGACGGGACCAAAACAATATCCCCGCATTTTCTTCAGAAAAGTGCAGGGATAACAAAAATAAAATTTGGGTTTCATTATTTTAACATTTAAAACTTAAAATCTGGGTTGCACAAAAGTTAATAGACTATTACATATTTAAAAGTCTATTTAGGTTTAACATTTCCTACTAATTTAATAGACTATTAAGTTTTAATTGAGCTTTTGTGTAACCCAGTCCAGATTTTACAGTTTTTTTTATCTTCAGTTATATTCTAAGCAGTTTCATTTTCAAGCATAGTATAGCTATTAACTAAAAATCAGGGTTTAGCTTGATATTGTTACTATTTCACATTTTCATTTCAGTCACATTTGCCAAAGAGACCGCCTATGAGCACAAATTTGTCTTAAGAGACCAAATATTACTTTTATAAATAACAAATACCGAAGTTACTGCTAATGTATGTTTCATATCAATTAGACCTGTAATTATTGACCATCTGTCATCAGAAACAATTTTCAGACTCAATATTGTAACTTTTTAACATTTTAGATATAGTCACAATTGCTGAAGAGCACACTTGTATTGAGCAAAAACCTGTCTTAAGGAAAAATGGGTCTCGATTCCTTTGTAATGCATTTAATATCCATTGAACCTTTTATTTATCTAACCAGAAACTCCTTTCTGGCTCTCATTGAGTGGTTTCTTAATATAAGATTGACTGCGTTTGCAATGTTAAACTGCTTGCTAAATCTTACCTTCTATATCTTATGCATTTAGGGCTTTTAAGTATGCCTACAATCGCCTTAGATGTTCCTGGTTGACAACTTCTCGTGTTACACGAAGTCAAAACATACAAATGTAAATACAGACTGACACAAGTGATTTGAAATTCATACAATTTTCGGAATAATGTTTGGTTAAACGAATTTCATACAAAAAGTGATAAAAATTAATTATTCTCAGATGAAGCAATAAAATAAATGATACGCTTCGACAGTAAACCGAAATGAAACTAGACGATTGTAGTCGAAGATTTGCTACTCGGTCTACGCATACATCCACTGACACCACCTTTGCTCCATACTACTTAGAGTAATTAGTATAGATTTTGGCGTTTTAAAGAATGGTTTGGTCTACTTATTGCTAAATTGTGTTCAAAAATCAAAGATAAATATCATATCCTTTTTTCTTGTCTATGGACATTAAATATGAACATTTGGTTTAGCTATGTACGATCTTTGGAGCATAATTTTATCTGTTTCATTTGGTATTTGCATATTGTACAGGGATTTAATACAAAGTCTAAACACTTAAAAGGATTGGATACTCGTCGTTATGTGTCCCGGGGTTATGTGTAGTATGTAGGGGATTGAAAACGTAGTTTTAGCGTATCATTACCATGGATCTAGTTTGAAAAGACCACCCACCACCGGCATATTGTTTGATGTATCACACAGACTCGCGAACGACGAAACCGGTGTGAATCAAATCTTACAAAAACATAATAGAAAAATAGATCTAATAGAAAAATAGATCTTTGTTTGGGTTCTAGTGCTGCTGATGAGGAATAAATTTCCGAAATGGCCATACAGCTCATTAAAATTATTGCAGTTGGAGTTAACATATGTGTTATGGTCTCATGTTCATTTAGTCCATATCCTTTCGTGAAATATCTAATATACTAAACAAGGTCTATATCAAATACAACGTCTGGAATGCATAAGATTTGTTTTGCTTTGGAAGTTACAGTATTACAATTGTCACGGTAGAACATTGTGCAGTGGTCCTCAAACAAAGATAATGTCGTGATAAAACTCGTTTTAGGGTTTTCCTTAAGACAAAATTTTGTTAGATATATGTGTCAAGGAATTTCATTACACAAAATATGTACTTATATCAGCCCAAAAAGCTGTTTACAAAGGAGCATGTGCTTTCTTTCGAAACGAATGACATACAGTGAGGTACCTTCCTGTACTCCTATGAACCATATTTTAGTACCCCCGCCCTTGTACAATCAATACATAGTATGTGCGCTAGCTAAAGCTTCTGTCTGTTCAGTGAGTTTTATCAAAGAGGGAATATTAACACCCCCTAATGGCGTCATCATGAACGAAATGTTTACAGTATATGTAAGCAACACTTTTTGAAAAGAATAAAAATCTACGACAGTGTAACTACCAATTTGTCTATAAATATGCAGGCTTTAAAAAACAGTTTTCTACACGACTGGTTTTTAAACCGCGATTAATGTTGCAAACTTAGTCTTTCTTTTGGTTCTACATGTATTCATTGAGCAGTATGTTAAAGTTCATGTACTCATGTTATGGATGTATATAATATTTATTTCTCCAGCCTGATAAATACCAGTATACTGTTGTCGAAGGTGAATCAATCCAAATCGATTTCACATCAACAGTCCCAGTTGGTTGCGTAGGATCACGTGCAAAACTGAGATCAAGATGCAAACAGTATTTTTATATTTTCCAACCAGAATACAAAAACAAGATTGTTTCTTGTTCCAATAATATAGCAAGTAGAGACATCGTTTTTAAAGCACATTTTTGTGGCATAAGTCTGACCAGCATTGATTGGTGGGAACCACGGACGTTGCAGGTTTATGGTTATAGCGATGGACTTTACAACATCAACTTTCGTTCAACGAATATTCGTATTTCTACATCGTCTACCCCAATGTTCAATGATATGTGGAAGGACATACAAATTCCTGATATTGAGGTAACATTTTTTTTTCTTGGAGACGAAAAACATACAAAGCCACAATATACGCTTAAAATGTATACATTTAGCGGTAAACTTTGCACTGAATAGCATGGTGATACATGTATGTTTTTACACCATTATCTACAGACAATAAGACAATATTAAGTAAAAGAAGGAAGTACACTAGTGCTTTTGTAGGGAAACTGATGAAAGTAATTGTAAGATCACTTTGCCAGTTTAATCAATGTTTGTTGACAATTTCGCATCCATGACCAGAAAAGACATGGATGTAGCGTTGGTCGACATTTAGCAAAGAATTCCGCTCAAACCGGTGCTAGGGCCGTCTTGAATTTACTATGAGGTATGAGGAAACCTCATCGTTGAAGGCCTCATGGAGACTTCAAGATGAAGAACAACAATAAAATAGTTGTTCCTTTAGGAAAAATGAAAGGATATGGAGTGAATGTACATGTGACAAAAACGCACAGGATACATAGAAAACCCCAGTTTATCAAGGACAGGGATTTTATTCCTGTCTACATCTACTGTTTGCTTGTTTTCTAACCATGTATTTGTAGAGACTTTGTCTCGTGTGCATTTACTCCATATCCTTTCATTCATCATTGAAAAGATTTTGGAGTTCATCAATGAAAAGGATTAAATAATTCAGTTAAACACTGAAATGAAATGCCTCCACAGTTATGCATTAACATATGTTGAATATGGATTTTTGTTGGCTATTTATGAAATAAAAAGTGAATTAGATGATTAGATCAGTCAATCTCATTTTTGGAGCATTTGGCTTTATCAAAGTTCATTTCAAGCTAAGTTGTTAATTTGCGGCTTAAATATTTAAAATCGAGGATATTTTTTTATTAGATATTGTTAATTTAGCAAAAACTGTCAAAATATGTGCTTCGATAACGTACGAATTGATAGGAAAGTCTCAATATAAAATTATGAGCGCATGCTCCTAAAATTAGAATTATTTGACTTCTACCATTTATTCAGCAAGAGACAAGTTATGTTTTTGCCTTATTTCTCGAATTTAAATATCTGATTAAGAAGTTGAGAATGTATGATATAGAAAAGAATATGCCCTTCTGGACATGCCAATATTTGTGGCTTTTGACTAATTGATAGTTTTACGAAAACAAGATATATCCCTTAATTTTCTCCTAATTGCAAGAAAAAATATTTTGATTTGACATAAGTTGTCAAGTCGACCATCCGCAGAAATGAAATTTCAGTAACTATTATTACAACTGATTTGTCTTCAAAGGTATTCACCAATCAAGTAGTGATTACTTTGGTGATGGCACCAAAACTAATTTTATTTGCAGACATAGAATATTTTTTATAAAAGTAAGGAATATCTCCTTCATGCATAACTTTTGTCTTTAGCTGATTTTGACTTTTCATTTGGATCCTCTCAGTAATTTGTTTTCTACCCGCTTTTACATATTTGTCGGTTTTCTTGGTTCTTTTTCTTCGATTTTATCTGCCTTGAAGAGAAAAGATGTCAAAATTGCCATCTGCAGAAATAAGATTAACAGTCACTTTGGTATTTTGATGATTCGACATGTAAGGCTATTTTTTTTTACCAACCACGTCGTGAGCAAAGTTGGAGGTAAGGTTAAATTGAGCGCTTCATAACTTGAAATAGATACGCTGCAAGCGTGCCAACGGCATAACTAATGAAATAAAAGTTGAAAATTATGTTTTAAATTAATCATCAACATTATCCATAAATCATTGCTTCGCAAACCGAAATACATGTATGTATTTTTGGGAGTGCTTCAAGTTGCACACATTTCACATGAACTACCCCCTCAAAGCTTTGCTGCCATTTTCTTGTTTCAGTTGCTAAACCTTGATTTGAAAAAAATGACATTAACTTGGAATAGAACGGAGTTACACATCGGTTCTGATCATAGCATTTGATATTTAATGTTTAGATTTAAACACAGTTCGTAATTAGGTGATTTACCGGTTCTTGATTCTGGTCAGTCTCGAATATCTGTATTATTTAGTGGTTATAATTATATCCAATAAGAAATTCATTCAGCAGTTTGCTTTAAAATCAAAAGCTAGTATATGCTTATCTTTGAAGGTTATTGTTTTCGATCAAGACGCTGCCTTATTAACAAACAGATTATGCCAGTCATACAATGATCCACATATAACAACATTTGATGGTAGAGTTTATCATTACATGAATGTTGGCGAATTCGTGATATACAGAAACGATGATGGTCCTTACTGGGTATGAATGTTGTAACTTTTTTAATTACTGCGGAACTTTTTTTGTATATTTTGTCTCTGTTGAAGAAAGGAAGTAGGGAAATAGACTAGTCTTTTGGTTATATTGTTTTAAGATCAGCTTAGTTGTTTTATTGGTCTTCGAAGATAACGATAAGTTTCAACTCAAAAATTAAATCAACTCGATTAAAAATATGTTACATCATTATTCATCGTAAACACATCATACAGTTTTGTGCAAATTCGGTGTGAAATAATAAAAGAGAGTACATCACAAAAAGGACTTGCATTACGATTTCTTGTGGTTCTTAGAACAAAAAAATGCCAAGGAACATAGTTACGACGTATTAATTACATAATTGATATTTTAGAAGTAAATTCAGAGATAATTTTTTTGTATCGATACCATTACAAACTGTAATGTAAACCATTATTTATCTCTCAAATATCGAACTCAATTCATCTTTTTTGTTTCCAAAATTGTTCGCAAAATGATTTAAAAAGAGAAAACAAATATACTCTTTCTAAAGCAGATGTGCTTCTTGTTTAATGTAACAATTAAAAGATGCGGAGTAAATGCACAAAGGGCTAATAAGTACATTGTAAAACCAAGCAAAAGAACAACGCTTTAATGGATGTTCTCTATCTTAAAGGCAAAATTATTGTTTAATACGCATTTGTTTTCAAGAAAAGATAAATGGTCGGTTAAGTTCGTCTTAGTTAGTTATAATGTCTCACAAAGTTATTCTTCCACATTAATCATTTGTGACCTTTTAATGTATAGGTACATGCTTTATTAACAAACTGTGGATTTGGATGGCAGGGTTCGTCTTGCCATTGCGGAATCGCCGTAAGAAGTAAGAATTCTTTGTTAGTGTTACGAACGTGTAGAAAAATTTCAAGAACGCACAAGTATATGCTGGATCGGCCTGTAGTGAAGCTCATAAGCTGTGGTGATTCCGACTTGCTGATCGACCAACGAGGAACTGATTATAAGGTAAGTGAAACAAGTTTTTATATGCGTGAAATGCGTGTTTGCAATTTTTGAGTCCCCTACTGGCGAAGTCAAATAGAACTACAATTTCATGTTCTGTCCGTTAGTCTGTTTCTCCGTCTGTCACATTACATGTGATGACTTTTTTAAACGTTTTTGATTTGTTGACATGATATTTGGTTTAATAGTAGAGAGCTTCAAGTTTAGGACATTTTAGCATAGAACCCTATGAAACGTGCATGCAGAGATATAAAACCATATGAAGAACGTATTAACCAAATTTAAGAATATAGTCCTTTAGTGTTCCCCATTAAAGTTTGTGAATTTTATGATCATTCCTCGTCCAAGATTAAATCAAGACCCTTTTGTTCATGCATTCAACGATAAATTCATCTGAAATCACATGAACAATTTTATCAAAATTAGTTCATAAGAGTCCTAGCATGGTCTCCCCTCAAAGTTGTCATTTTTTCTGTTCGTACCTTATCGAAGATGGCAGCCAGCGTGAAATTAAGTTTGACATGTTTGTTGCGTTATACTAGTCAGCCCTAAATTAATTCATACAATATATATGCATTTTTAGATGTAGAAAATTTAACAGGAAAAAATTCAATGCACAACAAACAGGCATTTTAATCAAGTGAAGAGAGCCAATTATTTAAGCGTGCATTTTCTTTATCAACAGACTCAGTTTTAAAAACTCGTATTTATTTTGTTCTATCAGTAGATTCTCTTAAATAATTTCTAGGACCTATGAAAAGGAAATATGAATCATTGGCGTGTTATATGTGTTTATAATTTTAATAATTACAGAATAAAAATCATGTTGTTATTGATGTAATTTTTTCTACATATATGAAAAAAAATAAACATCAATACAACTCTTCCCCATAATAAACTTAAAACAGTAATTTCCGATCTTATACATCAATGTTTCTGTACCAAAAACGGAGAACGCAGGTATTCCTATCTGGTAATAGGAAAAGATAAAACATACTTTGTAAAGAACCAAACTGGGTCAAACAAGAAATACAGTGAAAATGACGTGATTAAGATGCTTGAATTTTTGATCGACAACATTTTTGTTGAATGTGGAGGCCGTGTTTTTGGGAACAAATTGTGCGCCACTTTTAGCTGACCTTTTCCTTTTTTCGTATGAAGCAAAGTTTTTACAAGGGCTGATACAACAGAAACAAAAACAACTAGCCCAGACTTTTAATTTCAGCTTCAGATATATAGACGATGTACTTTCTCTTAATAACCCAAGATTTAAAGAATATTTACATCGTATCTACCCCAATGAACTTGAAATTAAAGAGACAACCGATACACCCGATTCTGCTTCATACCTTGACCTTTTGTTATTCATTGACGAACATGGACGTCTGAAATCTAGATTATATGACAAACGTGATGATTTTGACTTTCCAATTGTGAACTTTCCCTTTCTCTGCAGCAATATACCTGCATCCCCAGCATATGGAGTGTATATTTCACTGTTGATTCCTTACTGTAGAGCGTGCAGTACATACAGTGACTTTGTGGAAAGAGCAAAAGCACTGTCACAAAAACTGCTGAGTCAGGGATATGTTCAGCCTTCGTTACTTTCGTCTCTTCAGAAATTCTATGGCCGTCACCACGACATCATAGATAGATATGAAATGTCAGTGTCACAAATAAAAACTGACATTTTCAGCTAGATTGGCGTCTTCCCGGATTTGACATTACAGGTTTTGACTTTACCCTGGATTGACCCATTGACAGTGTGACGGGTGCTGTGCACAGAGCAGGACATGCTTACCCTTCCGGAGCACCTGATGTCACTCTTGTTTTTTGAGAGTTCACACTGTTAGTGCTTTAGTTTTTTGTGTTGTATATGTAATGTCTGTGTGTTTTTTGGTCATGTGGTGTCTTTGGTCTTCCGTCTTTTGGTGTTCTTGCTTTTGCCTTGTCTCTGGACTTTGATTTGTGTAATTTTGTGCTTTGTTCCTTCGGTATTCTACTGCCGTTGTTTTGTAAATCTGAAATCCCATTCTTTGGTTCTTAACATAAAAGTAAATTACAAAAATAAATACAAAATAAATTCATCATGTTTATCATATAGCCTAGATGTTGTGATGATTGCGACTTCCCAATTGTCCACTTTCCTTTTCTAAGCAGCAATACACATATCTCCCCCAGCGAATGGTGTTCATGTTTTTGCAGTGTGTCTGGACTTTGACTCATGTAATCTTCTTGTGTTTTATTCTTGCCGTTGTTTCAATTGCATAGAAATGGTAAAAAGGGACAATTAAAAATAATCTAAGATTAAAAAAAATATTGACTTTGGATTTACTCAGTTAGCCTGAGTCATCATTGATATGTGATTTGACAAATCCTCACAATATTTGTAATTCACAAATGAGAGTAGACATCTCTGACTTTTCACTAGCAGTGTAACGGGTGCCAGGCATGGAAGAGACCTCACTAACCCTTCCGAAGCACCCGATGATACCTGCAGTTTATGTCGGGACTAACGCTCTAGTGTTTTGTGGCATTATTTTTCATTTTTATACCCCCTACTTTAGCGGGTGGTATATAATGATCATGGTGTCACTTGGTCCGTCCATCCGTCCGTCCGTCCTTCCGTTCGTTATTTCGTCCGCAAAAGTGGTACATACTTTTTGCGACAACTTCTCCTAGCCCACTTAATTGAAATTCAATGAATTTTTCACAGAATGTTCATTAATATTGCCATTGTGCACCATTTATTTAAAAAATTTGGTATGACTTGATTTTTTTTTTTTTTTGGAATATTTTATTTCTTGAGTAAAATGGGGGAGGGGGTATCTATAAGTGAGCTTTCCACCAACTTTATCTAGCTTATTTTGTAAAATTATCTCCATTTGTCTTAAATATCAATTACCATATTTTGTTTGGGATTTTTACTTTTAGAATATCCCTTTTTCGCTTTGGTAATTGTTTGCCGATGTATCGTAATATTATTTAAGTAGTAAGTATCCACCTCAAGCAAAGCTCTGTCCTTGGCTGATTTTGGCTTTACATTTAGATCATAAATTTGTTTATTGTTCTCTATCAGTTTTTAAACATCTTTGATGTTATTGTCTTCCAAAAGTTTAGATATTATCTGCACTGNTGCTCAACCACAATATTATACGGTCCTTCTGCTATACATGTAAAAACTTTTTAATCTGGCAGCTTAATACCTGAATGCAAATATAAAAAGTTTCAAACACCTTTTCAGACGCTTGAGTTTACACTAATTAATTTTCACAAATCAACCTTTTCTTTAAATTACAGATAACTCTACCAATCGGAACTGAGATAAGATTTTCGATTTCCACATGGTCTAGATTTATATCCATGATATCTATAAAACCTGCGATTTTTGACATTAACAAAGCAAAGGGCTTGTGTGGATATCTTGGTACCACTAAAAATTCATCAGATGACTTTATGCACAGGAAAAATGGACCAATTAACGACTTTCAAGAATTTGGGGATTCCTGGAGGTACATGTACACTAATATAAATCAGATATATGTTTTTCATATAAAAAAAATTGTATCGAATAGACTCTTGTATATGTTGTTCATTAAATTACCTGTCGGTTGGTGTCTCTATTTGAATGAATATCAGTCTAAGAATGTATACCATTTCTCTAGTATAACCCTTTTGGTTCTTTAAACCAAAATATCTTAAAACTGACTTTATTAAAAGTAGTAAGAATGGCAACAATACAAAGTTTCTGCTTCAAGAAAAAGCCTGTTTTAGCTAGTTCTTTCAATTTAAAATCATGTTCTTTTGACTCTTTAACATGTCTATGAATTTCTTCTTACTAATATTTGAATATGTCTGTACTTACGAAAACAAAATACAAAAACATCGAAGTTGCAAAATAAACAGTAAATTTCGTTATGCTATATACGTGTTTCAAGGAGTAATAAATTTTACAAAATATCAATCGTCTTAACGTTATAGAGAGTAAAGGGAAAGAAAAATTGATACAATCAGATGAGATATTCTAGGATAATGAGATATTTTTGGAACCGTAGGCCTCTTGTGATCCTAATAGTTTAATCTCAAATGTTTGTAAATTTGAGATATAAAAATATTTCCATGCTGTGAACTAGTATTGAAATATATCTGTAATAGCAGCAACTTACTGGAAATTTATTTCTCATTCTAATATGTCGTGATTTAAACGCTTTGATACCACAAGAGATGTATAAAGTGATATACTGATGCACAACACTCCACAAAAAAAAAAGACTTTTCCAAACTAGCCCTGCAGTAAAAAACGATTTTGCCATTGAGACGGCGGCATGATAAAAATCGACCATGTTCTGTGATGTCAAGTTCAAAGCACAAAACTTTCTTGAAATTACTATGAGGTATTATCTCATTTTTGACGATTCATGTTGACTTCAATATTATGAACAAAGCGTTGTTCCATTGCTCGGCTCTACCATGTATTTATAGAGACTTTGTCTCTTGTGCATTTACCTCATATTCTTTCATCGTTTGCGCAATACAAAATTCAAAATACTTGCCTCGTTATCATTTTGTTGTTATAGGAGCAAAAAAGTTTTTTTATTTTGAATTTCTTTTTTCATTTTCAGAATACCTAAGTCGAAAAGCAGTGAACAATTGTTTATAAATGCACCAGAATTCCTGAGCTACAATTCTGTTATCAATGAAGACACGTCAGATTTAAATAGTTCGGTACGCTATTGCATTTGTGAACAAGAAGCATCAAGCTCAGAGCTGTTCGACGAAGCAAGCACTGTTCAGTGCAATGCAACAGAGAGTACGTCATTTTGCATGGATTCGGTGACGTCAATCGGTTATTCTGGTTTTAAAACTTCTTGTTCCGGTTCAAACAGGGAGAAAAGGTCAGCTATTTTCCAACACTCTATATTAAAACGCAGCACTGATGACAATGATGATGACTCTGAATCTGAGACATTACAATACGATGAATCAATAGACAGTCAAGTTGATATGGTATGTTTATTATTCCAGTACTTTGGGGGATACTGTCATTGGCTACATCTGTCTTTCTGCTAGTCGAGGACATTTTCCCTCGACGCAAACTCTTCCCTTAATTTTTATATGGCGTTTTCATTTTATATACAGTCATTGCATATATCATGAAAATGCGCTGGAATTTCTGGTTTTTGTCTTGGAGTAAACATAAGGCCAAAAATCTCGATTTTCAGACATATTTCACGGGAGGTAAAATCTTCAATTATTTTTTCTATTGGAAGATTTCATTTTCTTGAATTGTTATAACATCAACAAACGGGATCAAAAGTTACTTTTCTGTATTGCCAATTTAATGATAACAAGAGGCTGTTCAAAACCTGCATCGCTAATATGGGCCATCCCTGAAATAGATAGATGAATGGCATTTCCTATAGGGTAAAATGTTAAACTAAGTTTTCTGCTTGATTCCACCATTGGTTGGATACAAAACAAATTATGAACGGATCACCCACGGACTTTTGTGCTCACATTCAGTTCCTATTGGATAAGTGGTTTCAGAGACCTAGTTATTTAAATGGAATCTATTGCAAACTATGTTTCCATTAGTGACCATCTTAAATGAGAAATAAATCTTCAGGATACCTTTTTGTAGAGAACAACTAAGGACAGTTGTCACTAAGCTTGATTCTAATTGTACTAGTAGTTTTCAAGAAGCTCTTTGAATGTGTTTTCTAAAGGGTCAAACTGTAAAATATGTTACTGCTGGTAGCCACATTTGATAGGGTCTTTACCAGTCGGGTACCTTTATTGGAAGGTACCATCGAAGTACCATTGTATTTTAATTGGACAATTTGTTTCTGAGAAGAAATCTTTGAATGTGTTATCCATTTGGACGGATTTCAGACAATCTTTCAAGAATAATTTGGGCAGGGGTTCCTGTGATAATCTGCATATTAAATATGGCTCAAATTAAAGCATTACAACGTCCCTTTCAAAAAATATTTAGGCAGGGGTTTTCCTTATTACATGTAACAAATGATACATATTTCAGAGAAAACATGAAATTTAACAGAATACATTTTTTTCTCTGGAATTTCAGTTTCCTTGTTTGGTTTCCATTGCAACTGAAAGCTTCATCATCCAATACAACCCATAACAGACTACCATTCAAAAATAAATTTGGACAGGGGTTCTCCTTATAATACCTATTGCTGAAATCGTAAATAAAATAAGTAGATGTTTAAATTGATTGTATTACCTCTCTAACTTTTATTATCTCCCTTTTTATGTCGCCTGCACCTAGTGCAGGATCGACACATAGGGATCACTTTCCGTCGTCTTGCGTCCGTCCGTTTATCTGTCTGTCTGTCTGTTTGTCCTTATGACTTGAAATTTTTACCATTACCCACATCTCCTCCTTAATCGCTGGGTACTTTTCAACGAAACTTGCATCTTCAATATATATTTTTGATGTGCACCATGCATTTACTTTTTTTATCAAAAGTTTGGACTTTAAGCTTATTGGAGTCATTCGGTACACCTCCATTATCCGCAGCTCCTCCTAGACTGCTTATTACTTTGCAGCCAAACTTGCAAGAATGCTTTAATATATATTGCAATGTGCACCATGCATTTAGATTTTAATTAATTTTGATTTTTTAGATTTTCTAGTTATCTTTGGACTTCGTCATTTTAGCTTATTGGCTGAATAGAGTATACATCCATTATCCGCAACTCTTCCTAGACCGCTTCTTACTTTCCAATCAAACTTGCAAGAAGGCTTTAATATATATTGCAGATGTGCACCATGCATTTAGTTTGTGATAAATTTTGATTGTTTTTTTATATTTTAAGCTATAATTTGACTTTGTCATTTTAGCTTATTGGTGTCATAGATTATACCTACATTATCTGCAACTCCTCCTAGATGGCTTGGTACTTTCAAAACAAACTTGAATGAAGAACAACAATAAAAGCGTTGTTCCTTTGCTTGTTTTTTACCATGTATTTGTAGAGACTTTGTCTCATGTGCATTTACTCCATATCCTTTTTTTAGCTCACCTGGCTATAGCCAGGGTGAGCTTTTGCCATCACTTTTCGTCCGTCGTCCGTCGTCGGTCCGGCGTAAACTTTTCATTCAAAGATCTTCTCCTCTGAAACTACTGGGCCAATTGAAACCAAAGTTTGCCACAATAGTCCTTAGTGGTCCCCTGCAAAAAAATTGTTTTTCAGATCCGCACTACATCCAAGATGGCCGCCAGCGGGGATCATAGTTTTATCATTGGACCCTATGGGAAAATACTTTCAAAGATCTTCTCCTCTGAAACTGCTTGGCCAGTTGAAACCAAACTTGGCCACAATAGTCCTAAGATGGTCCCCTGCAAAAAAGTTGTTTTTCAGATCCGCACTATATCCAAGATGGCCGCCAGCGGGGATCATAGTTTTAACATTGGACCCTATGGGAAAATACTTTCAAAGATCTTCTCCTCTGAAACTACTGGGCCAATTGAAACCAAACTTGGCCACAAAAGCCCTTAGATAGTCCCCTGCAAAAAAGTTGTTTTTCAGATCCGGGCTATATCCAAGATGGCCGCCAGCGGGGATCATAGTTTTAGAATTACACCCTATGGGAAAATACTTTCAAAGATCTTCTCCTCTGAAACCTCTGGGCTAATTGAAACCAGTCTTAGCCACAATAGTCCTTAGATGGTCCCCTGCAAAAAAAGTTGATTTTCAGATCCGTGCTATATCCAAGATGGCCGCCAGCGGGGATCATAGTTTTAACATTGGATCCTATGGGAAAATACTTTCAAAGATCTTCTCCTCTGAAACTACTGGGCCAATTGAAACCAAACTTGGCCACAATAGTCGCTAGATGGTCCCCTTCAAAAAAGTAGTTTTTCAGATCCGCACTATATCCAAGATGGCCGCCAGCAGGATCATAGTTTTAACATTGGACCCTATGGGAAAACACTTTCAAAGATCTTCTCCTCTGAAACTACATGGCCAATTGAAACCAAACTTGGCCACAATAGTCCTTAGATGGCCCCGTTCAAAAAAGTTGTTTTTCAGATCTGAGCTATATCCAAAATGGCCGCCAGCGGGGATCATAGTTTTAACATAGGACCCTACGGGAAAATACTTTCAAAGATCTTCTCCTCTGAAACTACTTGGCCAATTAAAACCAAACTTAGCCACAGTAGTCCTTAGATGGTCCCCTGCAAAAAACTTGTATTTCAGATCCACGCTATATCCAAGATGGCCGCCAGCGGGGATCATAGTTTAACATTAGACCCTATGGGAAAATACTCTCAAAGATCTTCTCTGAAACTACTTGGCCAATGGAAACCAAACTTGGCCACAATAGTCCTTAGATGGTCCCCTGCAAAAAAGTTGTTTTGCAGATCCGCACAGTATATCCAAGATAGCTGCCAGTGGGGATCATAGTTTTAACATTGGACCCTATGGGAAAACACTTTCAAAGATCTTCTCCTCTGAAACTACATGGCCAATTGAAATCAAACTCGGCCACAATAGTCCCCAGATTGTCCCCTGCAAAAAGTTGTTTTTCATATCCGCACTATATCTAAGATGGCCGCTAGAGGGATCATAGTTTTAACATTAGAACTGCATCCCCATCCAAAATAGCTGCCAGTCTGGAATATAGTTTAACTTAATATAATATAACATCAATGTCTATTAACAAATTTGAAAATGGTGCCCTTAAAACATTGGGATTATTTTAACTGCATATGTCAGCCGTGGCCCAGGTGAGCGATACAGGCTCTTGAGAGATTCTTGTTCTCATTGTAGAATGCTTCAATATATATATCAGATGTGCACCATGCTTTTAGTGCTGGATTATTTTTTTTTTTTAAGATTTTTAGTCTATCTTTGGACTTTGTCATTTTAGCTTATGGGCGTCATAGGGTATACCTACATTATCCGCAACTCCTCCTAAACTGCTTGGTACTTTCCAACCAAACTTGCAGAATGCTTCAATATATATTGTAGATGTGTCCATGCATTTTGATATGCTTTAGTTTTGATTTTGTCTGATTATCTTTGGACTTTGTCATTATATCACAAAACAGGAATTCTTTAATATATATAGTGCAAGCGACACATGTGTTCCGCGGAACACCCATGTATTTTTAATATTGTATCTTATTTTTAAAGTGTTTTGATATTTATAATTTGAACCATTTAATATATAATACGAGTTGCATCAATAAATATAATATTCCCGTATGAATAATAAAGCTTTTGCCGCTATTTTTGTTATTTGATCAGACCAAATAAATTATGTGATTATAGGGTTGAATGTGTTTCCACAATTAACCATAGGGTGTTTCCTGGTGGCCGTTATCTTGGATGAGGTACAGACCTGCCGAATACTTATTTAGAAGGAACCATGTAAGGACCATGTGAATAAGTTTGGTTTTAATTCAGCCTCCCAAACGACGTTTGTGGATACTTATTGTTTTTGGACCATTACTTTCTTAGAAGATTTTTTACTGAAACTATTCTCCCTGTTCTCGAGGCATTACAGTTCACAGGTAGCAAACATGTCTTTGCCTTATGATATTTATTAACTAAAAATTGACGAGTAAAATAGAGGGTATGACATGTTTTTTTAGTCTAAAGTGGATGTAAATGATTAATCTCAAGACAATTTTCATTCCGAGTTACAATTGTGACGGGTGATACAATGTAACACTTGCAAAAAAAGATTTTCACCATCAGCAGCCGTAATTCTGTAAAAATTATTGTCTGATTTATATGTCGAAAAAACAAATTCTTAGTGGCATTTTATTTCAAGTTCCAAGCACATTCAGAAATGGTTGGACACATGAAAAAGCATACGAAGAATGCAATACAACGTTACAAGAAAAATTTTCCGGAGTTCTGAATGATTTTGTTGATGTTGAGAACGATGGTTACATTGCATCATGCGTGATTGACATAGAGGTATGACATTGTACTATTTGTATTAGAATTCGTTTCCATAAAAACTAAAAACAAACAGCAAAAATTTACACGAAGATACCTAACAATTATGTGTTTCATACAGATGCACTTTGTTGTTTTGCGAATGCATTCCAGAATAATTTAACATACAATTAAGAAGGATTATTCCATTATTCTTCCATTTTAAATGCATTTTTTGTGTATAAGTTAGCATTTCTATCAATAATTTGTGCATTCTTCTAGCCACTGCTCTAAAAACGCAAACTGTATTCTGTTAATTTACCACTTTGCAGGCAGACGATGCCTTTTTGCATCGTGGACCCTGTGTTTACTTTAATGCCCCACATGGTATTCTATACATTGGAAATTAATGTTTACCAGGCGTGAAAGACGGGAGGGTACTAAGGCTAAGCAAATAATCCCAAAAGAGCTGGTAATCAAAACTCCTGGAGCTGCAGGTCCCTATTCAGTACCTATGGAAAGCCAACAGTCGCAAAAAGTGAGATTTTGGTGAGGGGTGGGCTGTCATAGACCCTCATAGCTCCAAGACCTGCAGCACTAATCTTAAGTTCCTGGATTAAGGTCTTAAAATGTGCCAGACACCAAGAAATTTTTTTGTTTTTAATTTTTGGAATTTTTTTATACCAAGTTGAGAGAAAAAAAAACGGGACTATCCTCCTGTTACAGATCAAAGACTTTCCATTTCTTTTGTACACAATGGAAAACCATAAACTGACCACTCTATATATATGCACAATATATCTCGCCTAACTCATTGTAGCCGGTTTCCATGACAACTTAAAATTACAAAATGTCAAAAATTCCATTTACAGCAGGAGTATCTGCACATTAGAACATCATAGGAGCCCGCGTTTTGAAAACTTGATTCGCCGGTGTGAGAATTACAAAGAAACTGTAATCTTCAATATTTTGCTATTTATATCTGATCATATGGATAATCTATTAAGGTAGATAGACAGTAATATTCAAATCCATGAGATTTTGTTGTAGGTTGGCACAATTGTAGAACCAATCCTACTTACCCAAAATCTGTTATAAAAAGTATGGGTCACCATGCTTGTTTTTTTCTATAATTGAGATCAAGATTTGCTGATTTTTAGACATTTTTTTCATCTAAGTTTACAAAGAATGCATGGGGAAAATATGGAAAGGCAATTTTTAGCTTAATAAAAATGAACTTTTTATCGATGAGAATTTGATGTATTTTTCTGAACAGATAGTTTATGATGTATTGGTAACAATAAAAAAAAATGAATGTCACCATGCTTTTAACGGATATATTTTACAAAGTTTCCGGATTCAACATTTTTTACGGGAAAAGGGAGTTAATTCGCGGAAAGTAAACGAAATATGACGTTTCACATCTGTCATTCAATTATGACGTCACAAAGGAAAAGCCGTCAAATTACAGCTCGGGTCCGAAAATCAAACCTACCCCGTATCCGACTATTTTTCAAATGCGCGATTGAATAGACCATATCCGACCTATGGTATTAGGATTTACAAGACCACGTTTCAATACATCAAAGTATATAAAACGTCAAGTCATAGAGCCTAAAACGTCATGAAGCTGATCACATGGGGCGGACACGTTTGTGACTTATATATACGTAGGGCGGACAATCAGCAACTGGTGAATTTGAATACCAGAACTCGGTTAACTATTGTGCAGCGCAACAGTGTCTATCTATCTTAAGAAGAAAAAAAAATCAATTTTTATTGCGAATTAACGAAAACCGATATTCTCTTATTTTCGAGGTGTACTTATTTTCATGGATTTCAAATGTTTTTCCGAGAAAACAAATACATGTGATTGTGTATCAAATATGCGTACTTAGTAATTTGAAAGTACGAGTCTTTTACAATTTTCTTACACAAATCTTTAATATTTAAAAACTGAAAACAACATCTACATGGATTTCTTATCAGAATCGTAAGGTCACTACATATGCACATCAAATTGATCGACGGGAAGAAAAAGAGTTTAGACCATTCTATTTTAAATTGGACGCAATATTATTTTTCTAATAGAGTACCTACATTTTTGGGCCTTTTGATTGTACATTGAAAATTTGACTTTGAATACTGGTACTTCTTATATTGATATAAGTAGTCAATGTTATTTATAATTGGTGACTAGTTAAATCTTTATGTTTATTTTACCGCAATGAAGTTGGTAGGAGACACCACTTTCCTGCAGGATACGGTTTCAGCTATAACAACAAAAATCCTGATGGAAGTTTTAAGAAACGAATCGTACTTCAATATGACAATAGCAGATGGTTCTAAGACATTGTTAGAATATTTTACAGAGCTCTTATGTCCCAATAATTGCAGTGGAAACGGAAACTGTACAGAAGGTATACGGTTTTCAGTCAATGTTATATTTTTTTCATATCACCTGACAAAAGACAGCTTACTTGACGTTCGTCGTAGGTCCGAAGTCAACTTTTCACTCAAAAATAATCTCCTGTGAACGCATTTGTCAAATTAGAACCAAACCTGGTAACAATGGCGGGGAAACCCTTCAAAGATGTTAAACTACGAGACTTTTCAAAAACCAGTTCGGCCAGTCTTAAATGTAGATTGATTTTTACATATGGCTAGGTCTAAAAATTCTTCATGATACCATAGCATCGTTCTTTGAGATGATAGCGTATAAAGCTTTGACATTCATAGTGTAAAATAATGATTCTATGGTGTAAAAAAATGGTCCATAACAAATTTAAGAGCTTCCTCTGGGAGATCCTGACTTTCTGATAATGTTTTCATAAAATATTGACGTTTTTATTATGTTTGGTGCTGTTCAATCTGAATTTGTCGTCGAATTTATAACTCAGATGTTGCAAACTTTTACCGAGACTGTGCAGTGAGAACCTCAATTGACAATGGGACCACCTTTGTTAGCAACTTTAATAAGAATATCTGTTTGTGCTTTCAGGTGATTAAGATAGGTCTTCTCGCCAGGAATCAACAGTCGACTAACAAATGCTTGCTTACGGACAAATGATATTACATTTTTGAATTGTGTTATCTCAGCTCCATACGAGGTCTTCGAAATGAGTTAGGCAGATGATTTAAAAAGTTTGCATCACAATCAATACAACAACTTTTATACCTTTAACAGAATGAATGGACTATCATTCCACCTAAAAGATTCCAAACCTTGAATTAATTGGATGGAAATACGCTGCCAGGCAATTATTGACGCTTTTATGAATATACGAAATAATTGAAGTTGTGACTGAAATCATAAAAAACTGATATAAAATGAAAATTGATCGTTAATCTTACATTTAGTCCTTAATGGGCTTCTCTCTATTAAAAGACTACACTTTTTCATAGAATAGTATGAAGTCAAAATGCTAAGGTTCGATTTCATTATGAAACTTAATATCTATTAAATATTCTTAATGATGTAGTAGTTTACTGTTTCAGTCAGACTTGTCTGTCATGAAACATTTACCTTGCGTTTTATAGAAATTTACAGTTTTTATCAAAATTCTAACCACTTAAAAATACTGAGGCTTCATTCCGTGTATGGCAATCGGTAGATGTCCTTGCTACTTGATTTGGCCTCCCCTTTCGACATTTTTGGTTGGCTACTTCTTATTTTACTATGGTTTTCCTTACTTTTTTTATTCTAATGCTGCTGATGAGAGGTAACTCCTTGAAACACGTGTACAGCATAACGAAATTTACTGTTTTTGATTTAACTTGGGTATTTTTGTTTTTGTTTTGTTTTTTGTTTGTTTTTTTTCAGGTGTTTGTTCTTGTGTTGAGGGTTTTATTGGCAATGCCTGCTCTGAACATGTATCCAAACCACCGTCCAACATCAGTCTGCCTTTCCGTGGATTATGTAAGCTAGGCAGGAAAAAATGTAAAAAGTCAAACATTTATAGTATTTTTTTATCCAGTACAGTCTGGTATAAATTAATATACTTCAAGGTATGCTAATTAGTATACAAAATGATATATTTTCAATATAAACGCAGTTTATCTTATCATATTTATTTACTGAATGGAGGTTTTTTTTAAATATATCATATGTTATTTTTTGGTTTAAGTGTAATTGTTACAGAACACTAGCAATTTTGTTTATATGGCATTAATGTTCATTGTTCAGCAAATATTTCTGAAATTGTTTAAATATGAAGGTTTATTTTCATCCATATCATATCATTTTGGCTTTTCGAAATATGTTTTCTTTAAATGACAATATTTTTTTGGTTCGTTCTTATCAAAGTATCTTGTATTAACTGAAAAACAATTTTGTATAATTCAAATTCTGTGTTCACAGATTCATGGAAATGTTAAAACTTACACATCTGAACAAAAAATTTATAAAGCTGTTTACAGATACCTATTTATGGTGACCATTGATCTAGCTATACACAGACAAAAACGTTCTATATCTTCTGGATACATGGCAGATGGATATGAAATTAGTTTATCATATGACAGATCAAATTTTGGGGAACCTGTTGTTCTTATCATATATGACGAAAGCTGTTATGTATGTGACCAGACATCTGTTTCTTGCATGTTATTGGTACATATATTTGTTAATTTATTTAAAATTTTAAACAAGTAAAAAGGTATGGTAGGCCACAATTAAAAAGAAAAAAAGAAAAAGACAATTTTAATGGACAAAGGGAGCTAATTCGCGGGAAAGTGCATGCCAATCTATTATGACGTCACAATGAAAGGCCAAATAAGGAATATTCCGGCTTGGAAATCAAGTCAATTCCGCGTCCGACTTGTGTTTCGCAAATGCACCAATCGAATGCGCCGTGTATTAGTGTCGATCTACCTTAAATAAGTGTTTTATTGTTCCAAAATCGAACATTAAAGGTATCAATGTGACATCATTGGTAAATAGTTCATCGTCCTATTAAATGACCAGTAAATAGTTCATCATTTGTATAAAGTAATTAAAACTATTAACCAGTCAATACTCTGTTTGTGACAAGTGTGAAAAATAGTAAATTTATGTAGAAAATACAAACTGAGATATAATGATATTATTTATGCACCGTAAATGTTCGTCGTTTTAACGTTGAGGTGACTTGACTCGAACAAACTGCTTGAAAATGACCAAAAAGAATTGCACAAAAAAGTTATTGGCTAACGCTGTTTCTGCCTAACAGTCAATGTGCTGTAAAATAAATTATTAATTCTTCCAGAAAATTTCTCAGTTACTATAGGTACACATGTCAGTTTGAATAAATGGTTATGCATCCCTATTTACACGTGGCATACCTCGCTATGTTGCCACGTGAAGCGCAAATTTTATGAAACAACAGCAGTAAAATACTTTAGGAAAATAGAATGTAGTAATACTAGACTTCTGAGCTTTGTTCAACCCGGATTCCAGTTCTGATACTATACTAAAAATCAATATATCAATACATTAAGAGGGACTCACTAATCAATGAACACTGTTGAGCTAAGGGTGGTTTACCGTGAATCTGTTGTAGCGCTTTAAGGTTAATTGTTTTTCGTCAATTAAAATTTAATTAAAGAATTGTCATGTAGGAACTATTATAAGTATACACTTCATTTCATATACATTTTCTTTTTTGTGCGGTATATATTTATTTGAATGTGTCAAGAATCCAGTCACTCTGTATCACTGGTATTTGAGGCGATCGTTTCCGCCTTCAATTACATGAGAGTTCCTATCTCGAAAGTCTCGTATTAGAAAAACCTAAGTTCAGAGACATGGTAAAAACGAGGATACAGAAAACCAAAGACTTGATACATCCAGAAGTACATGGAAATGAACAAAGTAAAATTTATAACAATTACAGTATGTGAGATAAGAATGACATCATGTGCTCAGGAAGAGTAAGCATGCGACATGTCATAAGATTTGTTAAATTAAAGTCCACATAATATTTAATATGACAATAGGAACAACCTATGGAAGGGCGTCAAGAGGAAAGTCACACTTCATAAATTCGGGAAGGTCACAATTAATTTGAAAATGTCATATTTCATAAGTTCAGGAATGTCACAATTAATATTCTGTAAATGTTGCATTTCATAAGTTCAGGATCGTCATACTTAATTTTGTAAAACCTACAATGACCCCTAATGTCGTCTGCTACATGTTATCCCATTGGTCATTTTTGGATACGAAGATAAGTCTATCTTAATTTTAATATCAATACTTTAGATTGTATTCAAAAAGTTTTACAGTGAAAAATATTGCTTTTTTATCTACTTAATATTTTTATTCTGCATACCTTCTCAACTATCTGCTAAAACAAAATTAAGTTGCAGTATACATCATACGAAACAACTGAAAAACCAGGCAGATTTTCTTGATCAGTGTATCAAGTCCTATCATTGAAAACAGCCTCTCTACATATAGAAGGGCTTGACGCCCTTTATTAAAAAGACTGAACTTCTTCTTTTGACAGGACACTTGTTCAAATGCAACAGAAATTTCAAATGGTAGGTCGAATTTTCTGTTTATTTGATTTAAATTTGATCTAATTATTTTAATGAGATATTCAATTAACAACGAGAAAGACAAGACATGGGCATATTCGTCAAACTAGCAATTTTTATTTGCGAGCCATGTGTCTAACAATTTTCCATTTACACTTACTGTTAAACTAGTAGTTAGTCGAAGCTTTCGATTTAATGCTTATTTCACATATATTCGATTTCTCTATTTATCTTAAACTTTTTTTTTAATTTCATACCTTATTTAGTCAAATTCAAGTGAAAAGGAATTACTGGTTTATTATATCTATTTGCTTTCTAAAGATAGACATATAGATATATGAATCAAATGAGTAAAAAATAAAAATTCGATTGAGTATTTAAAGTTACTATGACCAACTATATAACTGGCTACACATTGATACACAAAACTGTACACTTCAGGGAAGGAGAAGGACAAGATGTCTTTAGCTATCGGTGTTTCTGCTGGAATTGTTATAATTGCTGTTTTATTGGTCATGTGTTTGGTTTATGCCAAAAACAAGAACTCGAAGTGAGTAATTTAAAATGTTGTTTATTATAAAGCAGTTTAATAGATGTATTAAAACACCCGGAAACTTCAAACTGATTGTAGCGTTTGTAAGTTACAAACTTGATATACGCATCAATGGTTATTGACAAAATTATTTTTGTGGCTCGGTTTCGTTTTGTTTGTTTTTTAGCTCATCTGACCCGAAGGGTTAGTTTGAGCTTTTGCTATCACTTGGCGTCAGTCGTCCGTCGTCCTGCGTCTGTCCGTTAAACTTTTCACATTTTCATCTTCTCCTCTGAAACCACTGAAGCAAATTCAACCAAATTTTCCAGGATTGATGTACTAAAGGTCTTTTACAAAGTTTTCTCATTTCGTTCTGATCCGAAAAAAAAACATGGCCGCCAGCACGGAACATAGTTTAACATTGGTCCGTATGGGAAAGTCACATTTTCACGTTCCTCTCTGAAATCACTGAGGCAAATTCAACCATACTTTATAGGAATGATGTACTAAAGGTCCTCAACAAAGATTGCTCATTTTTTTCCGATCGGATAAAAACATGGCCACCAGCACAGAGCATAATTTAATGTTGGTCCCTATGGAAAAATCACATGTTCATCTTCTCCTCTGAAATCACTGAAGCAAATTCAACCAAACTTTACGGGAATGACGTATGAAAGGTCCTTAACAAAGATTGCTCATTTTGTTCCGATCCGACAAAAAACATGGCCGCTAGCGCGGAACTTAGGTTTAGCATTGGACCCTGAAGGAAAATCTTATTTTCAACTTCTGTTCTAATACCACTAAAGCAAATTCAACCAAACTTTACAGGAATGATGTATGGAGGGTCCTTAACGAGGACTGCTCGTGTCCTTCCGATCCGAGAAAAAATCTGGCCGCCAGCACGGAACTTAGGTTTAACATAAGACCGTGAGGGAAAATCACATTTTCATCTTCTCCTCTGAAACCACCAAAGCAAATTCAACCAAACTTGACAGAAATGATGTTCTAAAGGTCTTTAACAAAGATTGCTCATTTCGTTCCGATCCGATAAAAAACATGGCCGCCAGCAGGAAACATAGTTTAACCTTGGACTCTATGTCATCTTCTGCTCTGAAACCACTGAAACAAATTCAACCAAACTTTACAGGAATCATATACTAAAGGAACTCAACAAAGATTGTTCGTGTCCTTCCGATCCGATAAAAAAACGGAACTTAGGTTTAACATTGGACCCTATAGGCAAAATCACATTTTCATCTTCTCCTGTGAAATTGGGGAAGCAAATTCAACCAAACATTTCAAGGAATCATGTATGGAAGGTCCTTAACAAAGATTGCATATTTTTAATAATCTGATAGAAAACATGGCCACCAACACAGAGCATAATTTAATGTTGGGCCCTATGGAAAAATCAGATTTTCATCTTCTCCTCTTAAACCACTGAAGCAAATTCAACCAAACTTTACAGGAATGATGTACGTCAGGTACTTAACAAAAAATGCTCATTTCATTTTGATCCGACAAAAAACCTGACCTCCAGCGCAGAACATAGTTTAACATTTTGCGCACGGTATTAGAAAACCATCCTTTTCGTCATCTTCTCTGAAACTGTTCAAGTAAATTTAACAAAATGTATAGAAGGTCCTTTTAAAAAATTACTCATATCCATAGGATCAGACAAAAAAACATGGGTGAGAACATAGCTAAACATTAGACCCCATTGGTAAAAACATCATTTCTGGTCATAGAAGCATTTTGTCAGGTGAGCGAACGATACAGGGTCAGTCTCTGAGCCTCTAGTTGCACTTAAGCAGAGCTATCAATCGTAGGTACTCCAACGAAGAATTTTGAAGGCAATGTTTAATAATTTATTAATTTTCATTGCACAAATACATAATAATGATAGGATGCATGAAGACGCACGTTACGTGTTGTATTTAAACTACAACCTGTACTTTTCAACTGCAAAGTTTCAAATAGACTCATGAATGCTCGTATGTGCACGACATTTTAAAAATTTTACTTGTATTTGCAGTTTTCTTGAATTTTGTTGTAGTTAATCTTAATTATTGGCCAAAGCGCCGTAACGCCAAATAATTTTGAACCAGTGTTTCCTTAGCTCTTAATGGAACTGGTAAATTCGAAGAAAAGAAATACCGGAAGTGGACACATTGCAATTTTTCAATTTTGTTAATTATACCCCCGCTCCGTATACTGTTTTACTGTTTTGTCATTTATTCCTTAATTCCGTACGTCACAACTTTCGTAAAGCCTTTCTATGCAATGGTAAACGATACAAACTTGTGTAGTCATGCCATATTCTGGGATGCATTTTCAGACCTGTCGGGATGCTACTTCCCGTTTACCGACTTAGTCAATATTTCATCATTCCGTCCGTCTGTCACAATTTTCGTAAAGCTTTTCTCTGCTGTGGTAAATGATACAAACTTGAAATTTTGTCAGAAGCTTTGTGTAGTCATGCCATATTGTTGGATACATTTACAGAGCTGTCGGGATGCTACTTCCTGTTTACTGACTTAGTCAATATTTCATCATTCTGTCCGTCCGTCACAACTTTCGTAAAGCTTTTTTCTGCAATGGTAAATGATACAACTTGAAATTTTATAAGAAGCTTTGTGTAGTCATGCCATATTGTGGGATACATTTTCAGACCGGTCAGGATGCTACTTTAGTTTACTGACTGAGTCAATTTTTCATTTTTCCGTCTATCGTCACAACGTTTGTAAAGCTTTTCTCTGCAATGGTAAACAATACAAACTTGAAATTTTGTCAGTCATTGCATATTGTGGGACATATTTTAAGACTTGTGGGGTACTACATTTTGTTTACCAACTTTGTCAGGTTATAAGGGACTGAAAGATAAGAGCGGCGGTATTACTAGTGAGCATTGGCTCACAGATCCCTTGTTTATCCCTTATCTGAATAAGTTTGGAGATTAAAAGTTTAATTTCTTATTATTGAAGCAGATAACTTTGTGCACCGTTATATTGATTTAATGTGAACATTCAATTTTTACGTTGAATACCTAGTCAATTCACATAATTAATCTATTTGTTGCACTGTCATTTAAGGGGGATAGACCTGGGGTATGAGGGGATAACACTGATTATCACTTTTCTATTGTTTCTAATAAATATCAAGAAGAGTCATTGCAATAAATTTGATCAAAATTTTGAAATTGTAATTGTATTTTACATTTCTTGTGAATCTTATTACTCTTCTTTTTTCTTTTTCTTCTTCTTCCAATAACTTTTGTCCCATCGATTATTTGAAATGGCCGAATGGAATGATTTAAAACTTTGTACAAAGTGGGCCACCATGTGAAGTTGTATGCTGCGGATTTATAATTTTTAGAACTGCGTCAAGTTTACGTTGAAAATTTTGGGATTCTTTATCTCAGAAACTGCTCAGAGGAATTGGTGCATATTTTATATAAATGTATAAGATGAGAAGAAGGAATCTTTCTACAAAAATGTACAAAATGGCCGCCGTTTCCCGGATGGCAGCCTAAATACGTAAAAGGTTCGACTTTGCCAGATGTAAACGAATATTGATTTCTAGGATGATTTCGAAGCTGCGAATAAGATGGAATCATCGAATTGGTAGTCACGGGTGACGTCGGATATTGCTTCCAATTGCAAATCTAGTTATTATTATCATTAACGATAGCTGATTACAGTTACAATTGTCTATTGGAGACTGTGTAGCACCTTCCCTAAGATGAAAAGAATGCTATGTTTAGTTTCTTTAACTATTTTTGGAGTTTTAACTTTCGAAACTCATTGTAGCCTTCTATTTTGAGTTATATTAAATTCTTGCTCACTACCTGTAAGACGTCAGTTTACAAACAAGGGTCAGTTTGGGCTATATTACACATTTTCAATCTCAAGACGCAATCCGTTTACGATTGTGAATGGCTTGGTATAAGCTTAAGTTGCACGTATGATTTGATTATCTTTTTTTCAGAAAAATTGCCTCTTTGCCACCACGTGCACGCATTCGGGAAGTTTGGATGGATAACACTACGTCAAAAAAATCTAAAATGAGTGATGTTATAACATTAAGTAGCTTCGACTTCGATCTTGAAGACAGAAATGAAACTCCGATTGAGTTGTTTATGCAATTTCCCCCTAACAGTCATTACTTTACTAGAATCAATAATCCAAAAATTGGATCTGAAAAGGTTAAAGTAAAATAGATTATATTGTGATCAGGGTTTTGTATTGTTTATTTTGTGTCATAAATGTATTGCTACAATTCGTATATCAGGACTAAATTGGATACATTTGCAAAACGAGGACGAAACAAAAATAATGAGAGATGGGAATTCCAAAAGCAAAAATTACGGCAATTCATATTCAACATTGATATCAATGATATTTTTTTTTTATTCTGATGAAAGATTGCCCTGTATGAATGATAATGACCAATACAAAAGAGGGTCAATTATATTTTTGAGTTGAATAACATTAAAAAAATCTATAGTAATATGACGGAATGCGGGCTTAAATTAATTTTCAGAAATACAATCAAATTTCTTTTAACATTTTCGGTCATATTTTCACAAGAAAATGAAATATTTATTATCTTATTTTACCCAAAATAAATTGGAAAAATTAAATTTTATTAGTGGTATTTTGTAAAATATTTTATCATCTCACAAAATCAACAACTTGAATGAAGTGATCTTCATTAAAGCAAGTCCTCATTATATTGAAATTAACCTTACATATTCACCGTATGGGAACGACACCGGATATTGGTACTACCGAAGCGGAGGATTGATATTACTTTAGCATGAGTGAACGTGAAAAATCGCACTATTGTTACATTTCTTATTAATATTTGTGACCAGAAATGTGTGTGATGATCGACATGATAAAATTCGAGTTCATAATAGTCGTATAAAAATAGAGTAAAGCAAGTAAATAAAAATTAGAGATGAAAACACGTCGCCTAGTATCGCCAAAATGTCCCAACGGGATGTTTTTTTCTTCAAAAGCAATCGATTTTAGGCGTGTTGTGTTAAAAAAAACACACCATTTAGATCAATATTTCACCCTTCAATGAAAATGAAGCAAATCCATGTCCCAGCAGCTGGTTAGAAAACAAACTTATGAAAGTGTACGGCGACTTGTAGAATATTCCAGATAATAAACAAGTCGCCGTACTCTTTCATAACTTTGTTTTCGTGTTTAAGTTACATAACCAGATGCTGAGACATGGATTTGCTTAATCTTAGTTGAACGGTAAAATTATTAAACTAAAGGGTGTATTTTCTAACACAACATGCCTGAAACTGTTTGCTTTTGAAGAAAAAAAACATCCCGTTGGGACATTTTGGCGATACTAGGCGACGTGTTTTCTTCTCTAATTTTTATTTACTTGCTTTATTCTATGTATATACGACTATTATGAACTCTAATTTTATCCTCTCGATCATCACACACATTTCTGGTCACAAATATTAAGAAGAAATATAAAAAAGGCGATTTTTCACGTTCACTCATGCTAAAGTAATATCAATCGTCCGCTTCGGTAGTACCAATAACCGGTGTCGTTCCCATACGGTGATATTTCATGTTTTGTTTCTTTTATCTTTGATTTGAGTTTTAACACTTTCACTTGAACAAACAACAAGCACATTTCAAATCTATACTGATTTTATTGTCACTGGCAATATTTGTGTCACTATAGGTAACTATGCAACAGACCATTCCCAAGTACCTATCTGAGCCAAATTGCAGCCAGTGATCAATCTAAGGCTATTCGTTTACCCATTTCTCTTTAGTGCAGATAAATATCAAGCATCCTAAAAACTTAAAACAACAAATGAATGGAACCTAAGAGTAACGCCAATATCAAACAAGGACAATTTTTACACTAGGGAGATGCTCCTCAAATTAATGAAACTTCTAAACTTTTGATATTTAAACTTTCCAACTCCAAATAGATATTGTAGATATTATTCCTATTGAATCCTCTTTCTAACAATTATCCAGAAGCCACAAGAAGTGTCATCATACAAGACATAATGTTTCATAAGGTCTCTTGTCCTCTTTATCTTTTTACGACAATTGATATGCTTATCTCGAGAGTCTTAATTTTCTAAACAAATAAGTTAATGTCATCTTAGATAATGGCTTCTGGCAAAACATTAGTTTTTATTAAATATAAATGAGGATGTGGAAATGTATCTCTTCTTGAGCAAAACTAAACATAATGAAACATTGTAAAAGTATATTTACATGTTGAATAAATTTTTCAAAAATGAAGTTTTCATGTTATAGATTCATCTAACAATTTTCAAGTCTATTCTTATCAATATAAGTAGTTACATATTTATTGTTAAATTAATTTAACAGTTTTACGAATTGTAATTAAACAACAGATTCAATACCAAGCTCTTCTGATCCAAAGGGTCAGTGTGAGTTATTGCCATCACCGGGCGTCTGTCGTCGTCCGTCCGTAAACTTTTAAATTTTGACTATATCCTCAGAAACCACTGGACCAATTTGAACCATATTTTACATGAATGATGTTTGGAAGGTCCTTTACTTAGTTTGCCGAAATTTTTCCGAGCCGCCATAAAACATGGTGGCCAGCACAGGGCATAGTTTAACATTGGACCCTATGGGAAAAACATATATTGGCTTACTCCTCTGCAGATACTGAAGCAAATTGAACCAAACTTTACAGGAAAATGTGTGAAAGATCCTTTACTTAGATTACCGAAATTTGTCCGATCCGCAAAAAAAATTATGGCTACCAGAGCATAACATAGTTTAACATTGGACCCTATGGTAAAATCATATATTTGCTATCTCCTCTGAACCTACTGAAGAAAATTGATCAAACTTTACAGGAATTATATATGGAAGGTCCTTCAAATAGATTGCCGAAAATTTTCTGATCTGCCAAAAAAAAACATGGCCGTTAGCGCAGAACATAGACTAACCTATGACCCTATGGAAAAAAACATTTTTGTGCTATCTTTTCTGAAGTTAGTGAAGTAAATTGACAGAAACTTAACAGGAATTAGAGAGATCCAATAAAAGAACATGGCCGCCAGCACGGAACATACTTTAACATTGGACCCTATGGGAAAAATCACTTTTTCATCTTCTCTGATACCACTGAAGCAAATTCAATCAAACTTTTCAGAATTGACATACAGAAAGTCCTTCACAAAAATTGCTCATTTTATTTCGATTTTACAAAAATATAGCCTCCAGTGCAGAACATAGTTTAACATTTGGAGCCTGGTATTAGATAACAATCCTTTTTATCATCATCTCTGAAACTAATCAAGCAAATTTAATTAAATATATAGAAAGTCCTATGAAAAAATTACTCATTTCAATGAGATCAGATAAAAAACACAGGTGCCAATGGAGGAAATAGTGACAAATTTCACCCTATTGGTAAAAAACATCAAATTTCAAATTTGCCTGGCATGGCATAGACGCTTATCATCAGGTGAGCGATTCAGGCTCAGTCTCTGACCCCTCTAGTTTTTAAATGAAATACCTGTTTATCTGCAGTTACTTTGACGGTGTACTTCATATTTTATTGCTTTTTAAAAGCAATACAGATAACTTTGACAAGATTTCGTATTGAGAGTATAAATAAGCCTTCGGAGAAGAAGAAGAAGTGGTTTATCTACAACTTATTTAATGTTTGTTATCTGTATGTTCTGTATTTTTTATTTTTCAATACATTTTTACAGATATATATTATGGTCATTCAAACAGATAATTTTATTATACCCCCGCTTTGTAAAAGCGGAGGGTATATAGTGATGGTGGTGTCCGTACGTCCGTCATTCCGTCCGTCCGTAACACTTTTACTGTCAAAGTTTTCTCGGCTTCTACAGGTGGGAATGATTTGATATTTAGCATTAGGCTTCCAAATGATGAGTTGTACAGTGTCAGATATTTTCATGTTTGTGGCGCTACTACTTCCTGTTTGCCGATACATTAATACTTAGTTTCATATACCACT
>MJUU01017720.1:49941-69949 GCA_002080025.1 Modiolus philippinarum | reverse complement strand
TATCAACACAAAGGAAGTTGAACAATTTTTGGGGTTTGTCAACTACCACCGTTCCTTCATCAAGGACTACGCTGGTATATCTGCGCCACTGTATGAAGTGACAGGGAAGAACCCATTTTCCTGGAACCATGACCGTCAGTTAGCTTTTGAAACACTGAAGGAAAAGCTCCTGACGGCGCCAGTCTTGACACTCCCCAACAACACAGACTACTTCATACTGGACACGGACGCCTCACAGAATGCCATAGGTGCTAAACTCATTCAGGTCCAGCAGGGCCTAGAAAGGACCATAGCTTACGGTAGTTTTATCTTGACAGCAGAACAGAAAAACCATGTACCACACGGAAGGAGTTGCTGGCGGTAATTAGATTCACCAGACAGTTTAGGCACTACCTCCTAGTCAGAAAGTTCACGGTAAGAACCGATCACAGTAGTTTGACCTGGCTAGTCAGCTTTAAGGAGCCACAGGGACAGCTAGCCCGATGGCTAGAGGAGCTCAGCCAGTAAGACCTGGTCATCAAGCACCGACCAGGAAAACACCACGAAGTTGCTGACGTTCTCTCCAGAATGCCGAATAGGTTGACACAGTGTCCACACTACACACCGGACACAAAACTAGCTAAATTGCCATGCGGGCTGCAACTATTGCCAAAGAGCGCATAGAAGTTGGGCTTAGTTTTTATGTGAAGTTGCTGAGGCCGTGCCCCTAGCCAGGAAAAGACGTAAACCCAGTAAACCGCTGCAAGATGTAGCGGCAACGATGACTTTGTTGTTTGATTCCCCGGAGCAGGAGGAGTCCAGCATTCACAGCACAGGAATGGACTTGATATTTGGTCCGTCGTCGGCCAAGATAGTATTAGACGGACATGAACACTGCTTTGTAATCGCAGTGTCCCAAGCAGATAGAGTAATCATATCTGGATTTACAGACGAGCATGTCAAGTCAAATCAGGCTAGTGATCCAGATTCAGAATTTGTACTGAATTGGTTAAGGGACGGGACAGAGCCATCGGAAGATGAGTTATTTTTGGCTTCTCCAGCGGCCAAGTGTCATTGGCTCAACAAACAGAAGTTTTTTTGGATAAGAATGGCATTTTGAAGAGCCATCCAAGAAAGACGGAGGGAACACCAGACTGGTGGTGCCAGGTACTTTGAGACAAGCAGTCATGGAACTCTGCAATGAACTACCGAGCGCTGGACACCAGGTTGTGTCAAGGACGACATCCAGAATCACGGACAAATACCACTGGTACAATATGACCAGAGATATTGCTACGTTTGTCCTAACTTGGGACACTTGTAACAAGAACAAGAAGCCGTCACGGCCCGGCAGGTGCCCGATGACTAAATACCATGCAGGTTACCCGATGGAGAGGGTCCACATAGATTTTATGGGTCCATTGCCAAAGACCAAACAGGGCAATAAGCACGTTTTAATGATGGTGGACCAGCTCACTAAGTGGACGGAGTGCATCCCGCTCCCATCTCAGACGGCAGAGACTACAGATCAAGCAGCTATAAATTGCGAGATTTGGCTATCCTTTTCACATTTTTTTCAGATCAGGGCAGGAACTTTGAGAGTTCACTTTTCAAGGCAGTATGTGATCTTCTGCAGATCCACAAGGACAGGACAACGCCTTATCGTCCACAGGCGAATGGACAGGTATAAAGGCAGAATCGAAGCCTGATGGACGCAGTAAGATGCTTTGTTGACTCTCAACAGGAGAACTGGGACCATTACTTAGCTCAGCTTGGTGGAGCTTTAAGATCCAGTGTAAACAGGAGTACTGGGTATAATCCCAATAAGCTTATGTTGGGACGAGAAACAAACCAGCCGGCTGATCTCATGTTTGGTAGCCAAAGCGAAACAAAATATGAAGGGACGGACAGTTACATCATTGGACTGGAAAAGGCTATTCGAATACGCACACAGCTGCACGGAAGACTTTGACGACCACACAGGCAAAGATGAAGCGTGATTACGACCTAAGAATGTTAGAGAAATCATACAAGACTCGAGACTTGGTCTATGTTCTGGACACTGCCCAGGTCAAGGGCAAGTGCAAAAAACTGAGTTCTCCATGGAAGTTTCCTGGAATAGTTATTGCGAATGTAACAGGACAAGTCTACAAAGTTAAGCTTCAGAGGGTGGTCTTCAACACAAACCATGACAGGCTGAAGCCGTGCAAAGATAGAAAGATCCCAGCGTGGCTGCAGGGATGCAAGAAGGACTTCGAGCAAGGAGTGGATGTTCTTGTGAAACCACAGAGCAAGTCATCAGCTCCCCAGTACTGTGTGTGCCGGGGTCCAGATACTGGTGAAACTATGATCCAGTGTGACAAGTGTAAGGAGTGGTTTCACCTGACCTGAACTGGGATGCTGAAATAGACCCCTACATTTGCCCGATTTGTCAACTGGTATGTAGGGCGTCCCCTAAAAAAGATAATGGAGGAGGGGAGGACCATTAGGTGACATCACTAATGGATTCTCTTTTTGTGTTTTTCAGCATGTCAAAAGATCAGAGCGAGAGGCCTTGGAGGCCCAGCAGCCGCTCCCAAGGGGGAGCAGACTCTGATGAGGAGATACCGCCCTTCAATTATGAGGCTTTTGACAGCCCTCCACCAAAACGTAAGGTCACGGTGGAGGGGAAGATGAGGAGATGACTATCGAGGTGCCCCAGCCAGCCCCAGGACGGGAGTCTCCCGCAGCAGAACCTGCACCAGAGCCAGCCAGTGAGGAGACAGGCCCAGCCCGGGAGCCAGCACCCGTCGCGTTGGAGGTTCCGGACTGGCATTGACAGGACAGTGATCCCTGCCTCTTGGGCAGGGTAGGAAGACCAAGTTTACACGTGCCCTCGCAGTGGCTGCAAGGAGAGGACCTGGAGGGTCAGCGACAGAGACGTTGGGTGCCCGTTCCCAGGGTGTCCCAACATTACCCGTAACCTACGGGAACACACCTTGGCTGAGCACCTGTCAGCCATGTTCCAGCTCCAGTTCCCACAGACACTTTTGGAAAACAGAGGGTTCCTCCTTTTTAAAAGGAGGGGGTGTGGTGGAGTTGCTCTCCACTTCCTGTTAGGCCCGATGGTTCTACCAGACCGGAACAGAGAATCAAGCAGGCCCGAAGGGGCAGATGCATCTGCGCAGATGTGCTTATCCCTTTCGGTCAGTGTACATGGTGCCAGTCAGACGCCAGTGACAACACCAGAGGAAGACAACCTAGGATAGGAAGGTATATGCACGTAGTATAGTCACATAGTATAGTTAGTAGACTGGGCTAGATCGCGGGGTATCCTTAGGCAGACTTTGGGTAATCGTCGGACGGTCCCCCACCATATTTTTACCATAGTATTTACATTATATTTTATGGATCTTCACATCGGATAAGTAAGGAATAAATTCATGGCAAAGTGGTCATATTATTTCCCACAACCACTATTGTTAAATGCTTGTAATGTTTTGTGCTTTATGTATAATTATTATTGTTATGTATGATAATAAAATATTTCAGCATCGTTATTTTTTCACTATGAATTAGTATGTGTCTGTTTGTAATTTTGTGTGTAAATCAGCCTCCAAAATCATCTTCCTTTCCGTTTTTTTAGGATAATTCATGTTCCGGAAGGATGAGCGTTTCCTGCTCTGTATACAGCATCTGTCACACTGTCAGTTGGTCAGTCCAGGGTAAAGTCGGTAATGTTCAGTCCGGGAGGATGTGAATCCAGCTGAAAATTCCATTTTCATATCTCTCTGTGATATCGTTTATGACGGCCATAGAATTTCTGACTTAACAGTTTCCGTCATCCCTTCAGAAAGTCGCCGTATGAACTACATATGAAAAAGAATGGAAATTGGGTAAATGTCAAGGAGACAACATCCCATAGCAAGGTTAAAACGACCCAAAACAAAGCATCTAGGGGTCACCGGACGGTCTTCAACACAGTGAGGAACCTCACACTATATAGCAAGCCCTAAATGGCTCCAAAAAGGTAAAAAAGTGAATAAATCAATGGAAACAAACCACATGTACAAGCTCTACATTAATGAGTCAACTGGAAAATATACACTCCATACGCAGTTGGCAAATTTTATGTAAAGTACGAAAATGCATAAAAATAAGCTAATTTGAGTCTAGATTCGGAAGTTTGATCTCAAACCAATTTAACCTTATCGTTATTAAAAGCTTGTGGTGTTAGACAGCAGTCATACGACGTTTATTTAGATTTTCCAAAACTATCTTGTTCATTCATAAGCAAATAAGCAAAAAAATGTCTATCGGAATTGTTTTCGACATGAAATTCAACCTCCTAATTGCATTTTTCTCTTTCCTCCTATTATTTCGACTTGCTTCCTTGGAGTCACTGTTAACAATTGAAGCACTTATTCTGTGCTTTGTTCAAATTTTCATTCTAATCTGTGCCTCATTTTGATTTTTTTTTTCTCAAGTGTAGAAAGATCGATATATTTGTTTACACAATCACATTTAGGAAAAGTGAAAAATAGAAAAAAAATAGGGCAAAAAGTTATGTTATTGCCTTTGGCTTCAAAAAAAAATATTACAAAATAAATAAACCAACTGTGTCCTCGGCTGAGTACCATCGATAAGATACTTGTCAACAGAGGAACTTTGCGTGTTTGGTGTCACAATTCCAAAATTTTACGTTTTTCTTTTGATCATATAAGCCTCAACGATATTCTTATCTCACAGGTGAAGCTAAGAGTACCGGAATCTAATCTAAATTTGAATTCTAAACACGTGATGTAATGTAACACACAGTATTAGATACGTACAAAGGGCTAGACATATTTTTCCTTCAGAAGCACTTTTAGTTTCTAGTTGTGGACATATTCCCAGTGATAAATATTTTGAGTCTTGTCTGCATGCTGTATTACATGGTCCTGTCATTTTGAGATAGCATTTATTCTACAGGAAAGATTAGTTTGTGGACGGTAATATTCAAATTTCTGCTTCAAGAGTGTATGTGTCACAATTGATTCGTTACGAATTATACAGACTTTCTCATAAGACATACAATGTGTTTTTCTTCGTTACCTCCTTATTATTCAAAGCTTCAAAAAATTCCGTCTCATGCGATCATTTTTAAAAAAAAAATGTTTTTACAGATATAAGTTCTTTGTAGTAAAATTTGCGAACTGTGATTCAAGGTTTTATTTCACTAAATACAGGGATGATCATTTCTCTTTACTGTCTACGACCTTTCAATGCAATTGCTGTTGAGTTGTTACCTGACAATGCCACAATGGAAACTGGGGGTTTTTCGTCCCACAAAACCGTTTTAACCTACCATTTCTTTGAAATTTTGGCACATAGCCAAGATCATTGCGGTTATCAATTTTCAGGTGAATTTTCACCTGTTCTGTCTTTTTGCCTCTTAGACCATGGACCTCGACAATTCTGTTCGATAATTTGTTAGTATCCCCCTTTTTCCTTCTTTTGTCTGTGCCTAAAAATTATTAGTACCCTACCGGCTTCGCCGAATCGGACTTTAGGTTTGCACTTCGTCAGTCCGTCAGTCTATCAGTCCGCCACAGTCAGTTTTCCGGACTTTTTTCCCATACGATAAGAGATATTTATCTAACATTTTGTATGTTAGTCTACCACTATGAGTTACAGATCAAGTTCGAGTTTGGTTCCGGTCCATTGATTTTGAACGGAGTTATTGGCCTTTGACTTAGAAAACTTTGGTAAAATATAGGTTTTCCGGACTTTTTTCTAAACCGTCCCAGATATGAAACTAATATTTGGTATGTGAGTCAACAGATCAAGCTCGAGTTTGGTTCCGGTCTATTGATTTTGGACAGAGTTATGGGCCTTTGACATAGAAACTTTTGGTCAAATATATTATAGGTTTTCCGGACTTTTTTTCTAAACTGTTCCATATATTGAGCTAATATCTGCTAAGTGAGTCTACCACTATAAGTTACAGATCAAGTTGGAGTTTGGTTCTATTCCATTGATATTTGGCGGAGTTATGGGCCTTGGACTTAGAAAATTTTATTAAAATATAGCTTTTCCGGACTTTTTTCCTGAACCGTTTCAGATATTATGCTGATATTTGCATTTTAATCAACCACTATGGTTTACAGATGAAGTTTGATTATGGGTGGGGTCCATTGATTTTTGACGGAGTTATTGGCCTTGGGCTCGGAAATTTTTTTCTTCTTTAACTATTTTTGCTAGTATAACAAAGAATTGTTCCACCGGTAGGGGACTTCTGTATTGACTTGCAATACGATCTACACTTGTTTTAACTCTCTTGGTAAAAAAATCAGTACGAGTTTTTAAAATTACTTAGCGATCGTTTGTGAGTCTGTTTGTCCTTTTACTACTTGCATTGTTTGTAAACGCAAATGTTGGAAATTTGAGTGTGGTCATTTTTATGCCCCACTAACGAATGTGGAAGGGAAATATAGTGTTTCCCTTGTCCGTCCTTCCGTCCGTGCTTCAGGTTAAGTATTGCGTTAAAGTCCATTTCTCAGAAACTGTAAAAGGTAGAACAATGTTAGTAAGTCAGAAGGTAGATCTTTGATAATACTACATAGTTCACTAGGTAGTTTTGACTCTTTGGCCTATATTTCATACTTGAGTGATTCTAGTTCAGTTTTATGTTTAAGTCCATGATTTCTCAACAACTATACATTATAGGACAATGATATTTCATCAAATTAATTACCTTAATGAGTACTACCCAAATCAGTAACAATAAGGTGGCTTTGGCTTTAATTTGACGCTTCAGTGACTTTGGTTAAGTTTCGCTTTTAAGTCCATTTTTCAACAATTTCACATCATAGGACAATGCTTTTCATAAAGGTAATTGCGTTGACGAGTGCTATCCAAATCATTGACAATAAAGTGGTTTTGACCTACATTTTACGCTTTTGAATGTTTGCCTTAAAGTCCATTTCTCAACAACTTCACATTATATGACAATGATATTTCATCAGTTTAATTGCCTTGATGAGTACTGCCCTAATTAATGAAAATTAAGGGGTTTTAACCTACATTTTAATATGAGGTTATCCTTTGCGATAAATCTTTGGCAGAGCATCCGTTTCTTGTAGACACATTCTAGTTTTCAAATGAATTTGCAATTTGAATTTTGTGTCGCATCCGTTTAAGAAAATATCTAACAAGTCTTGCCACAGAGGTGCTATCACGGACATAGCTTAACCGTGCATACTATGGCGATTCTGTGTGTATGTTTATTTCAGAAGTAGCTTGATCTGATTGCTTCACTAGTTTATGTTGAATTACGGAACATAACGATACATATATGAAACTTAATGAGTACTTAATGCTGCTCGAAATAATTTTTTCTCTCTTAAAGTGAATAACACATTCACTAGGTCCAATTCGAGAAACTGATATTCAAAATTGGTATCGTTTTGTTTTCAAAAAATCAAACTGTATGCATTGCTCGAACATTAAATGTGACATAACAGTGTTTTCCATTCCTGTTTGAAGGTGTTTTAAACAACCAACTTTGTTTTCGAAACAACCACATTGAACTTGAGGAAGGTGGTTGTTTTTATTTTAGACCTGACATAATATCAACTGATATAAATGCTGAAGTCTTGTATTTGTTGAAATTGGCCACCTTTTCGACGTTAAAAATGGAAAACACTACCTAAATTTCACGACTTTTCTTAAAAATATATAATATGCTCCTGATTGTATGCATTGCCTTTCTAAAATTCTGACCAATTTTTTTTCTATTCGACTTTCGTTATTTGCCCGGCTGTTACTTCATCTTTTAAATTTTCATCCTTTACTTTTAAATCGTGTGTTGGATTGTAATGAAACTTAACCTTGCAAAGATGCCTAACTGCATATCCACTTCAACAATTGGAGCAATTAAACCGGCTTTCAATTCTAATTGCTTTCAAGTTTTTTAAGCTTAATCAATGGAACTCTTCTTACTTTGCAAGAAAAAGTTGGTCTGGTTGTGGGATTAAGAAATGTATGGTTTTTTCCTATTTTCTTCAATAACAATGCACTGCCTCTTTTTTGTCCTAACTCTATAAATCATGCTAAATAATACCCTTCAAGAGACGATGACGATAAAAAACTGTAACTACTTCAAGCCCGCTTCATGTTTTGAATCATGTACATTTACTCGATATTCTTTCATTGCTGATAAACGACACGCAAAAAAAAATATCTCGAAACACAATGAGACGTGGTTGTAAAATACTCCTATTGTAACGCGCTTATGATGGATATCCCCAGCTTTTACCCATATTTCGGTATATAGATTTCCAATTGTTTTAATTATCCCCCCGCTTAGCGAAGTGGGGGGATTATGTAATGCAGTCCGTCCGTATGTACGTACGTACGTGCGTTTGTAATGCTCCCGGATAGCTCTAGAACTATAAGAGATAGAAATTTGAAACTCGGCACAATACTAGAGTATGATCAGAAGTAGCGCACTGTGGATTCGGGATTTAGGTTAAACGCCCTAGGGGGAAATTATGGGCGAGACAGAATTTTCGCGATATCCAATAATTGAAGAAATTTCCAAGACCATTTTAGCTAGAAAGTTGAAACTCTGGAATCGACTCACATATTACTTAGCAACTTCACAGAGGGTGTCGGAACTTTGGTATAACTCCTCAGGGCATAGCCACCAGGGGTCCAAAAAACGAAAAAAATCGATTCCGCTGGAACTCCTCTTACACCTTTAATCGCAGAAACCTTGTAATAAGGGTAAAAGTAACACTATAAAAGTTGTCTGTGCCGAAGGTTTCGGAATTTTGAAATTTACCCTCAGGGTGGAAAAATGAGCGAAAATGTATTTCGAGATATCCAGTAATAAGCGAAATCTTCTGAAGTATTCATGTTTGGAAGCTGAAACTTTGTATGCAAGTTCGATTATATGCATCTCATTTACTGATGATAGCGGACTTATGGTATGACCCCTGGGGGCATGCCCTTAAGGGGCCAAAAAATGTTAAACAATTAGTACTCATCAGAACGGCTGGAACTCTATGTATAATTTCGACTATGTGGTTTATATTTTCATGAGGGATTATTGGAATTGCTCTTTGAATACGTTCTAAGCTTTTGGAATTAAGACCCAGGTCCCAAATTTGGTAAATTTTCTGAAAATGTCAAAGACTAATAATTTTTGAAATTTCAACATGAAGTTTTATAATTAAGCAACTTTTTGATATCATCAGCTAGTATGAACACTAGAATTTCAAAAATATGATTCTGATTTTGGTAAATTTCCTGGAACTTGGAATTTTACCTAGCAACCATATGTTTTCTATGCCTTATAGTTTTAATGATCATTTTCAATTGTCAGATTGCAAAAAACCTTGATTCTAATTTTGTTAAAGTTCCTGAAACTCTCAAAGACACATTATTTTTTGGAATTCTACTTGGCAACCATATCTTTTTCAATTATTTAGAGTTATAATGATGAATTTCAACTGCCAGGTTGCAAGAATCTTTGATTCTAATTTTGGTAAATTTCCTTAAACTCTCAAAGACCCATTATTTTTGGGGAATTTTACCTAGCAACCATGTCTTTTTTTATGCCTTTTAGATTTAATAATCATTTTCAATAGTCAGATTGCAAAAAAACTTTTATTCTAATTTTGGTAAAGTTCCAGAAACCCTCAAAGACCCATTATTTTTTGGGGGGGAATTCTACCGAGCAACCATATCTTTTTCAATAATTTAGAGTTAAAAGGATAAATTTCAGCTGTCAGGTTGCAAGAATCTTTGATTCTAATTTTGGTAAATTTCCTGAAACTCTCAAAGACCAATTACTTTTTGGAATTTTACCTAGCAACCATATTTTTTTTTATGCCGTATAGTTTCAATGATGATTTTCAATAGTCAGATTGCAAAAATCTTTGATTCTAATTTTGGTAAATTTCCTGAAACTCTCAAAGACCTACTGTTTTTTTTTTTTTTTTTTTTTTTTTTTTTTTTTTTTTTTTTTTTTTTTTTTTTTTTTGAATTCTACCTAGCAACAATATCATTTTCAATTCCTTATAGTAGTGAAGATCATTTTCAATAATCAGATTGCAAAAGACTGATTTTAATTTTGGCAAATTTTCTGAAACTCTCAAAGACCGATTTCTTTTTGGAATTTTACCTAGCAACCATACTTTTTTATGCCTTATAGTATCAGTGCTCATTTTCCATAGTCAGATTGCAAAAATTTTTTATTTTAAGTTTGGTAAAGTTCCTGAAACTCTCAAAGACTCATTATTTTTTTGAATTCTACCTAGCAATCATATCTCTTTCAATTCCTTACAGTAAAAATGATGATTTTCAACAGCCAAGTCGCAAAAATCTTTGATTCTAATTTTGGTAAAGTTCCTGAAACTCTTAAAGACCCATTATTTTTTGGAATTCTACCAAAAAAACATATCTTTTTTGTGTTTTACAGTTACGATGATTAATTCAGTTTCAAAAACATTTGACTTTTTTACAAGGGGAGGGGTCCAAAAAGGGGTAGCGGGGGGATCGCAATCTTTGATTGGCTGTTTTTCATTTCATCTGCAATGAAGAGACATAAGTTGTCGAAATGCGCATATGGAGAAACTTCGGTATTTTGTCACTTAAAGTGTATTTTTTGGCTGGTAAGAGGTAACATAGAAATAGTGACTTCACCATGAAAAACAATAATAAAAACGTTTTTCTGTGTCTTGGTTCTTGGTATTTGTAGAGACTTCGTCTTATGTGCATTTAATCTATATCCTTTCATTTTTTAACAATGAAGGACACAAGTTTCTGTCCGCAGTCCTAGAATTCCTTAAGATAGCATGTACATGAATGTTCCTCACTTTTGAGTCAAAACATTTTATATTTTTGTATTGCGAGATTTCATTGCCTTACACTATCGCAAGACAAAAAATTCACGTGCGGTTTACCGGTAAATGCCACATAGCGTCTGTGGTCTACATCGGTTTTTATTGGTGATCCTTTAGTGTATATAGTCTACGTATTGTGATTTTTTTAAGGTAAAATTTCACAGGAAAAAAGAGAAAAAGATATGTAAAAATTTGACGCGCTCAGGTATGATGTTACAAAAAGGGACGTTACTCCTTGTGTATACAGACGAATAGGTATGACATTTTTGTGTGTATTTTAGTATATTTTAGGGAGGATACAGTAAAGAATAAAATCAGTCACTAGTGAAAAGGTAAGACAAGAAATTTTCAGACACTCTCGGGTTAGATTTCAATCATCTCTGACTCCGCAGGTTTCGTCTGAGACTGAAAATCTCACTCCAGGGTGTCTGAAATTTTCTTGTCTTGTACTTCCCCTGGTTTTAGATTTTTTATATCTTTTGTAAAGAACAGGAACAGAAGCTCTATACCCAAAATATATTTCTTATCAATGGTTTCAAACTAAAACATGTTAAACACACTTCATTTGATGATGCTGTCAGTCGAAACGAGAACTACTGACTTTCATAAACCTATTTCGAAAGTTGAAATATGAAAGATGTAGTCAAAAAGGTTGGTCATACATAATCTTCTATTCATTTACAATTAAAGGATATGGAGTAAATGCACATGAGACTTTTTTCAAATAAATTGTGAAACCAGGCAATGGAACAACGCTTTTAGTAGTGTTCATTTTGAAATCACCATGAGTCTTTCAACAATGGGATCTCCTCATACCCATCTAGCTCTGTTTGAGCCGAATTCATTTCAAATAGACAATTTGTAAAAATTAGAACTGAGTTCCCAACTTTGACCTCGCGTTTTACACACTTATGCAAAAGGAAACAACTATAGACCGGACAAACAGTAGGGATTTCCGATGTAAACTAATTTTGAACTGTTTGGTTTCTACAAAAAATAATATGAACCCTCATGTGCCTGTCTGTTTTGTTTTATTTCTCAATAGATTTCATATTTCCAGGTGCTTATTTATAAAGGTTTCTTCTGTAAATGTGAAAACTTGTCCGGCGTCATGTGCTCTTGATGGAGTGAAAATTTTAAAGAAGGAAAATAAAGTAGGTAATTTGGAAATCATCTTCATTTAAATTTGTATTGTCGAACATTGACATATCCATGTCTTATTTAACTAAATTATCTGGCAAAGTGCTCGTACAATCACTGTCATCCGTTGCCCTATCATCATCCGGATTTAAGCCTTTGCATATTAAATATAACTTATTGTCTCGTATCCTTACGTTGGCTTATGTCATAAACACAGCGGAAAATTAATATTAAACTAAAGCAATTTTTTTTTTCCTCAAACACCATTTGTATATACCTCATTACCTTAAAATGGATTTATATTATCCCACTTTCGAATTAATGTTGTGGCAATTTGCATACTTTCCCATACAAAAAATAGGTGTGAGTGATAAAACGGGAATACTCGTCTCGGCAAGTCAACCAAATGGGCCCTTTTGTGTATGTGTTGAACAACCACAACCAAAATTCCGGTTATTTTAAGTCTAAAGATGTCCATTTCCACAATGTATGTCTCTTCTGTTTAGATGAATCAAAACATTTTGAAAAACCAAGATCAAAGACAAATAACAAAAATATGCTAAAAGGGAAGCCAAAATCAGCTACGGACAGACTTTTGCAAGTTAGATAAACTCCTTAATCTTATCAAATTTCTCAACTCCAGATACTGTTAATTTTCAAATGATTGATTCCCAGAGCCGTGACATATACTGACACATAGGCTGGTGATAATGGCGACTATGACCGCCAAGAGAGAAATAAAACTTATTATTGTGTCTTATATGAAGCAGGATATGCTTACTCTACCGAGGCACCTGATGTCACTCGTGGTTTTTTGTTGAGTTGGTGTTGTTCATCTTTGAATGTGTGTGTGTGTCTTCATTTTTCTTTTCTGTGTCGTACTCATATTATGTCTCTGTTGCCTTTGTCCTTAGATTATTCGTTTTGGATTGACGGTTCGGTCCTCACTTACTTTACTAATTTGATTTTTTTTTAATTCTGTTTTAAGGCATTTCTAGTTTTGATCTCCTGGATATGCTGTATAAGAAGATTTTTAAAAAGTACTCCTTTTTATTTTAATTTAGTCAGAGTGCTCAAAACAGTTGTTTGTTATCTGTTTTCATAACATTTAAGACATTTGTAAATGTTCAACATGTTTACGTGATAAACGTTATATTGAGATATCTGTTTTAACCATCGCTACAATGGGAGAAACATATTAATAATGTTCTGTCAAAGGTTTGAATATGAAGAAATGAAAACAAGTATCGCCAAAATTTAACTTATATATCCAATTACCGATATTATTATATTTCACTTTTCATAATTACTATTCATCATTATTCTTTAGATCAGTAACAATATGTAAGTCTATGATTGTAAGATTTGTTTCAGCTATCGTTTATTCGACACTTAAGCAATTGTATTGTTCATCTATCATCTGTATTTAAACCATAGTTGTCACCATACATGTTTTCTTTGCATCGGCTTCGGTCTCGGTTTTCTTTTTAAAGGTTGCACTTTCTTCTCCTCCTTCTTATCCCTGTCACACCTACATGTATAAAGAAAACGTTTATTGTAATATCGCATAATTCTAATTCAATTTCTGACAAAAATAAATACCTATCTTAGATCATAGTTTTATGAAAAGCACCGTTTAGAAAATTGAATGAATGTGAGTAAACTGCATTAATGTGTTGTTTTTCGAACTAAAAAAAGAACCTATTTTAAAAGTATAAACTAGGACGTATTTGGTGGTACCTACATGTATTCATACATGGTCTAAACAAGTCTGCAAATTTACCCAATCTTGGAAGAATCCACATAATATGACAATGTACAAGAAAAAATATTTGTATTTATATTTGACAAAATTTGAGTGGATCAAATTAACAATTTGAAACACCATTTAGATATACAATCTGTTTCCAACCTCAAAAACCCTGTTTTTCCTGCAAAAAAGGAGATACATGCTCACAACCTATATCAGTCGTTTTTGGTCAATACAAATATGGTAGTAGATTACATCTTTGAGACAATCTTAAGAAATGACAACGACGACATGCCAAGAATATTTAGCAAATTTTTTGTGTTTGAAGAGTGAAAATTAAGTGAAGCAGTCAGGACAAACCCTCCAGAAGTTGAAAAATCTGGATGTTCCCCTTGAAAACATGTCATTGTTGTATAATTGTACGAAATGATCTGCATTTAATAAAAAGAGGGTAAAAAAACTCGTAAATACTTACACTGCCCCGAGACACCATAAACAACAGCACCAGACGAGGAGTAATGCTAGGGCAGCCAGTGATATGCCAATTATTGTCCATATTTTCACTGACAAAAAATAGAAACAAAAATGTAAAACCATAGGTAAACCCATTTGTTATACAAGATCCATGTTTTGCTTTGTAAATCACACTTAATCTTTATATATTTCAGTTTTTGTGTACTTTTCATACGAGACTTGCACTTATGAATACACAATAACACTTTCAAATTGTCATTCTATTTTAAATTTTATCTATTTATTTTGTTTATTTATTTTTTGTATTATTTTGTAATCTAACGACCTGTTTATAGTACAAAGTATTCATATCAGTTCTCATATTTTATTTTATCATATTTGTACTTGTGTTTCAATGTATAGTCTTTAGAAGTGTACCTGCTCAATAATATAGGGTTATTGCATGAATATTGTGGAATATTGCCCCGAGTAGAATTTTTGTATTGCATGAGCTTGCGATTGCAATATACATTCTACGAGGGACAATATTCCACAATATTCATGCAATAACATTTTTATTGTATAACAGAGCTAACATTTCTGTTTATAATGAAATTTTGTTGTCAATGACGTTATGAAATTTAAGTCATATTTGCACTAGTGCATTATGGAAATTTATTGCACGCTTACTTTTGGTTGCTTTTTGAGGGAAATACTTTGTTGCTATACAATAAAACATCATATTGCACAGTTGCTTTGATTTACATTTCCAAGCCACGCCCCTTCCACAACCACAAGAGATATACCACTCCCGTTTTGTTTGTCATCATTCACTTTTGCCATGTCAATCAAATATGGTAAAACAATTATGGCACTTCTATACTCGATCAATATTGGGTTTAACGGACCACAAAAGATGATATTGAACTCGGGTAAACCCTCTTTCAATATTACTTTATTGCTCCGTTAAACCTCATATTGATCTCGTGGACAGGCCATAATTGTATGTCAAGTTTTTAGAAATTGATCCAATTAGTGCACTTTGATTGCTTAAATGTTTCGATTGTCTTCTATTAGACTTTTTGTCGGGCTACCGATGACGGATATTGTAAGAATTTTTTTTATCTTTGTGTGCAATCCTTCTTCCGTGACTAAATAAAACATGGATGTAAGATTATTCGACATAATAGTAATGAATTCCGTTCAAACCAGTGCAAGGTGCCGTCCTGAAATTACTATGAAGTATGAGTAAAGCTCATTGTTGAAATTCACATGGTGACTTAAAAATAAAGAAAGCGTTGTTCCATTGCTTCATTTACGATGTTTATGTAGAGACTTTCGCTAATGTGCATTTTTATATACTCTATTTGTCCTTCGGTTTTTAACAAAATATAGAATGCAATAGGATTTCTTAAGACGCACGAAGAGACTGATTGAATACATCATACATGTTGAACCACTTTTAGTTTCAAGACAATAACTTTCACTTGTGGCAGGTGGTTGCTGTAATATAAGAATAGGGATAATTTCAACTAATATAAATTCCAACGTCTTGAAATTATCGAAAGTAACCACATTTTTGACGTTGAAAATGGAAAACACTGTCAAAATTCCTGAAATGCAATTAAAATACATATAGAATAATGGAAGTTTTGTTTTTGATACAAGAAGTATTGGCGAACTATAATGGACGAGCTCCTTGTGGGCGAGTCCATTATTGGAGCCAATATTTCTTGTATCAAAAACAAAACTTCTATTATTCTTTTTATCGGTAATTAACTAAATTATTTAATAGAACAAATTTTGAAAATTTCAACAAATCGGGAAATTGAATAGAATAGATTAGTAAGAGAATTTGTACGATCCGGTAAGAGTCTCTATAGATGTTTATTTCTTTGTTTCATTGATTCTGATTCACAAAGTAGGCGTGGCTTAAGATACTTTTTGCCAATTTTTTTTCGTATTCGGGCAGCAGCAAATACTAAAAAATATTTGCCCCGTGAGATCAAAGGAAACTCATACAAATTACCGATAAATATTGTAATACCGTATACTCTGTTCGTTTTTTAAGCTTTTCAAGTGACTGTTATCGAAAAACAATTTACTTGGCTTCTTATAGATAAAAGAGGAAATGATTGACTCTACAGACGCATGCAATATTTTATACTTTTTAACAGGTTATGAGGGATTAGGAAGATTGTTGTCCCCGAGACCCTGACTATTGACAGAGCTCAGCGTAGCCACAGTCAAGGGGACAACAAACTTGTTATTCACAAATAAACAGTATAAGATTTACAGTTTTTAAATTCATTAAAAAGAATCTCTCATCATTTGGAAACAATGATTTCAGAGCATTCTGAATTATCAAAATAACTTTCATCCAAAGGATTCACAAATAAACAGTACATAAGTGTTTTATTATACAAAAAAGAAACAAGATCTACAATTTTAAATTATCTTTAAATAAAAATTCTCTCAATACCAGTGTTTTTTCATAATTTTGTATTTATATCAAAACATAATAATTATGTCAAAAATTATTGTTGGAAGGTGTAAAAGCCTCTTTGCGGCACGCTATGGTAAATATAAAATAGTGATCCCACAATATTAGTAGGGTACCCATGAGACGAGTTTTCCGATTTTGGGTTAACGGAATAACACACACCTGAATTATACATATTTGGAAAGAGGATACCATGGCGATGTCGTAGAGATTGCATTTGGTCACATTTTATTTTAGATGGGGTCAAAGGTCAGCTCCTAAAATTTTGAAAATTTTGATGCATTTTAAAGTGAGCTTCATTTCAAATATAAAACTGCAACGAAATTCAAATATTATTGTAAATTTTATTGAGGTGGTTCTTTAGTTTTAGTTTTTATAATGATTTGTCTGTTGTCTTTAGTCAACAAGTTTTAAAGTTGGCATTTTCTTTTAAAAGCCTGTCATTTTGAATATTTGCACTTCCGTGATATGAGGGGTTCTTCCGGATATAAAGAACTTAGCATTTCTGACTTTTATAGGATTATTCTTTAAAGGAAAGCTTGAATTTAATTTTAATATGAACTGCTAAAAAATAAACTTAGTTTAGGCGAAATAAATCGTACTTTTGTTATTGGTATAAATTAGTCAATTTCCCCCAAAAAACACACACTGATATAAATCTTCGTAAAACCGTTCCTACTGAAACAAAACCCTATTATATTATCTGAAATGATATGGAAAAGTGATTTTATACGTGAAAACAAACACATGTGCTTGGAAAATCAAAACACAAGCAACGTAAAATTGTCATTAGATTCCCGCTATTTAACTAGTAATTTTGACAAGAAAATGATTAGAGTTACATGTATCTTTCGTTGTACACTTTCAAGAACATGAACTATCGCATCGTCTAAAATTTGAAAGTTTTACGCAAATTTTGGCCTTTTAATCGTTGATTTCTCTTTAACGGTGGTAATTACATACATGATTTTCAGAGCATATGGGATTGTACAATTCATATATGTACTTTCGTTAAAGTTGAAATTTTTCATAAATAAAGCATAGTTATTTCGTATTCAATGGAAATGTCGTTTATTTAAACTCAAATTTACCACGACATTAAGACCGATAAATTACAAAACCAGTCAAAAATAACTTGCATTCTATGATTCAAATAAATATTTCAGGTCTTGACTTTATCGTGAATAACTTTTTAATAGAATATAAGAGAGTACTACTATTTTCTAAAACTTTATAGGGTACCCTTAAAAAAGGAGAAAATAGAGAAATCGTGACCACAGTAACTTTCTACAACAGCTAAAAATTTAATAGTTGTTCTATTATTTAAAACAAAAATTAGCCGTGTGTGATTCCGTTAACCCGAACTCGAAAACTAAGCGTCTTTTTGGACCTTGGGCACCCTACTTTACAGGTTTATAATTATGGATCGCACTGAAAGTTGTTTTTTTTTCAAGCACAAATATATTTTAGGAACCATTATTTTGCTAAAATGAAGAGACATTGAAGAGACATTGCTAGGCAACTTCTCTATAAAAACCCAGCATTAAGTAACTACTGACTTACTTTTTGAACATGTTTTTCCAGTAAACAGCACATTGCAGTCACAGGTGAAACCATTAACCCTGTCGATACAACTGCCGTATTTGCATGGTTCAGTTTCACATTCATCCATGTCTTAAAATCAATAATTATTAATGGATGTGTTGTTTTCCTAATTTTACTAACAAGGGATAATTTTGTAAGTAGCATTTACTAAAACTAAATTTGATATTTATATATGAAGAAAGGTTTATTTTACATGTTTACCATTTTGTTAAAATTACACATTTAATGTCACCAGTTACAAATATCTGGGAGTACATTTGTAATTCTTTGATCCCTGTTTGCCAACCCGTTTATTTGTGTATTTGTTGAAGATACATGGATTCGTCAATCAAAGCCTGTTTTTATGCTTGGAAGTATTTATTTTTGCAGATTGATTTTATATATATTAATGCTTTGCCTTTTGGTAAGGATTTTGGTGTTGGTGTATTTTCCTTTAAATACATATTCTTACATATATTCGTCAACTGCTTATTGTAGCCGCGTGGATATATCAATGTCGTGTGATCACCTTGATATTACAGAAAGAAAGCGTAGATTCGATCTCTTAAAGCGGGAAAGTTTTCCTACATGAAACTTCTTAAACGTCATCTAATATTTAGGTGAAATATAACAGGTCAAATTTAAGCATATGTCATATAAATGAATATGCATAAAAATTGATGAGGTAGAAGTAGTTAATTCGAGGTAAATAAATAATATGAGGTAAATTATCAGTTAAAGTTCTTCAAATTGAGAGAAACAAAAGTGAGACAGAATTGTCCAAGGTTACAAGAATTAACGTGTCTCGAATAACCAAAAAAAAAAATGTTCATAAGAGAGTCATAAGAGGTCTTTAATGTCATTTAAAAACTTTTTACCCCAACAATGAACTTTAAACGTCACATATGTCTTGTCATGATTTTTTTCACGTTTAAACACGTATTAATTGTGAGACTTGCCCTGTGTTTGTCTATATGTTGTAGTTGTCCACTAGCTTAAGACACTAGTGCTTTTGTCGGGCAAAGGATGACAGTGATTGTAAGAGCACTTTGCCAGTTTAATTGATGTTTGTTGACAATCCCGCACCCATGACCAAGAAAGACATGGATGCAGCGTTGCTCGACAATTAGCAAAGAATTCCGCTTAAACCGGTGCTAGGGGCCGTCTTGAACTTACTATGAGGTATGAGCAAAGCTCATTGTTGAAGGCCTCATGGTGACTTCAAGATGAAGAACAACAATAAAAGCGTTGTTCCTTTACTTGTTTTTTACCATGTATTTGTAGAGACTTTGTCTCATGTGCATTTACTCCATATCCTTTTATTCACCATTTATGACTGGAGTTTGTCTCTCCTGCAGTGTAGAGTCCGTAAAAAGATTCCCCTTGCGAGAGATGTATGCTCTCTATATTTTTCAGTTATGGTGTACTTGTGCGTGAGAGAATTTCTCATATGGATATACTATTGATACTTTTAAATTTTGGCATTTATTTTATTAATTTCGAAATGTAATCCAGACCACCTGTTTTAAGTGCCCACATCTCACTATTTTATAACGCCAAGTTTTCTTACATTCGACTTGATGAGTGCCCTGTGTTTGTCTATATGTTGTAGTTGTCCACTAGCTTAAGACACTAGTGCTTTTGTCGGGCAAAGGATGACAGTGATTGTAAGAGCACTTTGCCAGTTTAATTGATGTTTGTTGACAATCCCGCACCCATGACCAAGAA
>MJUU01017720.1:0-48616 GCA_002080025.1 Modiolus philippinarum | reverse complement strand
AAAAGAAAATCTTTTTTTAACCAAAAAACGTAATTTTGACATCTTGATGATGTTGTTCACTCCACTTACTGTCGACAATATGAAAAAGAAAGGAAATGGGGTAAATTTCAAGGAGACAACATCCCATATCCACGTTAAAACGACCCAAAACAAAGCATCTAGGGGTCACTGTACGGTCTTCAACACAGTGAGGAACCTCACACCATATAGCAAGCCCTAAATGGCTCCTAAAAGGTAAAAAAAAGTGAATAAATCAATGGAAACAAACGTTCTATTCCATTACAGTTGTTGAAAATCGCCAAAGAAAAAAGCATAAGGTTAACCCTTTTTCCATACAAATATTCAAAAGCATTAACATTGGGGTACCCCTTTTTTCCATACAAAAATTTCAACTTTTGTGTTGTTCATTTTCAAAATTTGGAAGGGTATGGTATACAAGATCAACGTTTGGACTTAACGTCGTTTCAAGGCTTCATTGAATCAGTTCCTGACTGAAGTTTGATTTTTGTTTACTCAATGATTTAATACATTTATACCTTTCCAGGAATCTTTACTAGACGGGAGACTGACCCTATAGACCGTATTAAAGTGTTAAACCTGATTATCTTTAAAACACAAGAAACGATGTTCTACGACTGATAGAGTAGTATATAATTATGTTAGATTTAATTGTGTTGTAAAACTTAGATCATAATTGAAATGTCAAACCATTATTCTTAACTGTTTTGTTGAGTATTATTAATTTCATGTTCTACGGCTTGCGTTTTAACATAAGTAATATTTTTAGTCTCTGGCTTACACTTATCTTTAAAGATGACCAAAATATTTTAAGTTGATGAATATTTCACTATATGATATTTTTTGTAGGAGTTTTATTTGTTGCGATATACAAGTTAAATGAATTTTGGGATAAATACGTAAGTTTTTTAATGAAATTTAAATTTGTCTTTCGTGTATGCAAGCGTCGAATCGTCTAGGCAGGTCTTTTATTTCAGTTCGTATTTTTGCTCGTTCAATACGCGTGTACATTCCGTTTGAATTCCGTTAATGTTGTAACGTTGAACGAATTTTAATAATTTATTGTTTATTTTCGATGATTGTTGACATATATTCTTATGCATTCGATTTAAATTGTACCGTACATCTCCTTAGTACAAGTAGAGACATACAAAAAGTTTCAGGTACAATCAGATGTATAATTGGTTTAGAACATTTACCTTTTTTGGCTGGTTTCATATTGCGGTAAAAATCATCCCTATTAAGCGGGGTTTTCCGCGAACATTTTAGGTAAGCAGAGTTTGCGTATAATTGGTTTAGTCTGGCTAAATAATGTCAGCCCGGTTGAGTAACATGTAAACACATTTTTTATCTTAAGTAACATTGGATAATGTTTTGTCAAGGTTCAGAGTAATGTTTAGGTACAGTTTTTGATATTTGAACATTTACCTTTTCCTAGACATTACCCAGCTTATAAAGGTTGAAGATGCTGATTAAAAAGGGTTATTATTATTCTTGTATATACATGTATCTGTTTTTGCTTTGTTGGACGACAATAACTATGTAAAATAATTTTACGTGAATCACTTGGTAGTGGAACGAAACTATAATTTTCCAAATTTATTAACTTGAATGATGACGTAAGACTATCAATCAGTCAATTACAGAAAGTACCAATAAGTCATACGTCAGTCACATAATTTGCGTGTTATATCCGTCAAATATGTAAATTACTCTTCTTTTCCGTCGAACTTTGATAATTATTTGACTGATCAATAACTGATCGATGATTGATCGTTGACTGTTGACGGGTCGCTGGATGATCGCTCCTTTATTAACGATTTAGGTGCATATTTACTGTTATACAGTGCACAGATAGGGAATAAGTACCATATTTGTCTTTAGTGTAAACAATATTTTATTAGAATAAATCATAAACAGTAACACATATAAATAATAATACATAAAGGGGATTGGAAAACAAGTGTAAACACTTTTATAAATTCCTCTCCCAAATGAAATCAGAAATGGCTACACTATTTCGAAAATGATAATCCTAAAAAAACTGAATCAATGCTAATATCTAGGAAAGTAGACCCTGATTATCACCCGCCTTTGAAAATGAATAGAAATGTGATAAAAAATGTAACTTCACATAAGCATTTGGGATTAACCTTCTCCGGAGATGGCACTTGGAATTTGCATATAGATAACGTCATTGAAAAAGCTTCAACTCGTCTAAACCTGTTACGTAGACTCAAATACAAAGTTGATCGCAAATCACTTGAAACCATGTATTTTATGTACATTCGTCCGATTTTGGAATACGCAGATGTTATTTGGGACAATTGTTCAGAATACCTCAAAGATCGCCTTGAGCAGATCAATTCCGAGGCAGCAAGAATTATCACTGGTGCCTCGAAATTGACCAGCCAGAGCGTTCTTTTGAAGGAATCTGGATGGGAATCTCTACGAGACCGTCGAACTAATCATAAAATTATTTTATTTCATCAAATAATTAATAATAATACACCTGCATATTTATCCGACTTAGTTCCTCCTACGTTTGACCGTGTGCATTCATATCAAACACGGAATTCTTATAATATACCGAATATAGCAACTAGGACTACCTATTATCATAACAGTTTCCTTCCCTCATCTGTGCGTCTTTGGAATCAGTTGCCCACGGAAATTAGAGATTCTCCCCTTTCCTGTCTTAAAATATTTTTAAATAAAAGTCATCCTGTACCTAAATATCTTTATAGTGGGAAAAGATTAGGACAAATTCTATACACACGTATTAGAACAGAAAGTAGTGGTCTAAATGAGCATTTATATAAGAAAAACTTAACAGATAATCCCTTTTGTTGTTGTAACGAAGTCGAAACCTCTGAACATTATTTTTTGTTTTGTACTAGATATAATGTACAAAGACGTATCATGTATAACCAATTGTCTTATAATCCTATATCTATTCAAAACATCTTGTATGGTGATAATTCTCTTTCTGATGATGAAAATTCAAAAAAATTTATTATTATTCAAAATTTTATATTAAGCTCAAAACGATTCATGTAAAGTTTATTATAAAATAAAATGTGTGGTCCATGTTTCTACGAGATTTAATACTGTTCTCTGGTGGTCATATTTGTCTTTAAAAAAAATGAAAATTGTTTTTGCTACCAGGGGATGTGGTCTTACATGCTTATTAAGTTAACCAATCAAATCTACAGAGTAAATGAGATTCTTTTAGTCAGTTTGTGTACAATAAATATTCAACACCTTATCTATATATCAAGTTTCTGTTTGATGATGCTGAAGAAGCAATTTTCTAATAGAAAAACAAGAAAAGATCAATTTTTGTTTGAAATACAGTATGTGGCCAGAAATGAGTCATCAACGTCATAAATCCCTGTGCATTCATGTAAAAACAGGAATTTTTCAAAAAATCATCCTGCAGTCATTTCTCATCCGTTTTTCATATTTTTTTACTGTTAAAAGCAGAATTAAACGCATCCTTCAATTGACGATTTGTTTATAATTTTCACATGATTCATTACAAAATAACAGTAATTTAAACACACTTTGAAATCTTTGACGTTATATTTTACAAAGAATGATAGTAAATTTCTAACGTCCTAGTTTTGAATTACTTTTAACTTGGGCTATTTTTTAACAGAAGTTCAAAAAAAATATATGTAAAAATTATGGCAAGAAATTTTGTGTAAATCTGCATTAACAGTGAAAAAAAATATGAAAATCGGATGAGAAATTACTGCATGACATTTTTTGAAAAAGTCCCGTTTTTATATGAAATGCAAAGGAAATTTTGACGCTGGTGACTCACTTTTGGCCATATACTGTACATTGCAGTTTTATCCGTGTTATATATGAATTAAGTTTATATATGATCAAAAATGCAGTGCTGTTACATGAAATAGGCAGTTACCTTGTGATGAATCAGTGCTTTTTGAATTTTTTGAAGTCGAAATAGATATCCCCTGACTTGTAGTTCTGCCTGCTGTAGATGTTGATACGTGTGATTGAGTAGAGATCCTAGATATGAAAGACTTTATCGTCTTTGATGTTGTTGTGGTTGGTTTCGTTGCCTTCGTTCTTGTTGAAGAAGTCGCTGTCGATGTTTTTCCTGCTGTTGAGGTACTTTTTGTGTTTGGTAATATGGTTGATGGCACTTTCAAAGTCGTAAGTTTTGATGTAATACCGGAAGTCGTTCTCGATCTTGTTGCGGTTGACGCCACTTTACTTGTCGAACGTATATTCGTTGTTGTAGACTTTGTTGGTGTTGTGGACGATGTTTTTACGGTTGACACTTTTTTTATTGTCGTGGGTGTTGTGGTAACCGTTGTTGTCGTCGATGTCGTGGGTGTTGTGGTAACCGTTGTTGTCGTCGATGTTGGTTTCATTGTTGTCTTAACCGACACAACTGTAATTATAATAGAATTATTATTTATTTATAGACATTCCTGAAAGAATCTCTGTTCTAATGTATGACAACAAAACAGTAATGCAATAAAATCTTGAGCATTTCTGTGTGTTCCCTAGGTGAACTTTGCAGTTTTTGTCCCAAAGTGGAGAACAGTGTAAAAAGATGATGTCATTTTGATTTTGACCAATATTTTATTAACTGATGACTTAAAATACAGTGTGATTTGGCCATTTAATATAACCGGAAGTTTTTGGCACGTAGAATTTATACAGGGCAAATGCCCTGTATAGATATTTATACAGGGCAGATGCCCTGTATTAAAATTAATACAGGACAAATGCCCTGTATAAATAAATCGGCCATATTGGTTTAGTTACACTCTGTTTCTGTGTCTTTCTCACATATGTTATTTTTTTTTCTTTTTGTCTATTGATTTCAATCACAGAGAACAAAAATAAACACAAGACAACTCTGAAGATTTGATTACTGTGCTATACATAGTTAAATAGTACTCGTCAGCGGAAAATAGTACTCGTGAGCCGCATCCCGTTTCAGCTTGTACGGCTAACACCAAACTAGACCGTTGTACCCTTAGGGGATTTGTAAACAATATGAGAGTGCAATAATTTTTCTACTGCAAATTGAAAATTCAATAGAAATGATCTGACTTTGTAAAATCAAAATTTGCATAGGTAAACATAATGCCTGTAATTTTAAGTCATCAGTTAATAAAGGTGTCATAAAATGGGTATTTTCATATTAATCCTGTATAATGTCCTCGTACAGTCGTATTGGGTTTCGATCACCTGTATTGGCCCTCGGCTTCGCCTCGGGCCAATATAGGTGACCTCAACCCAATACGACTATACTTGGACATTATACAGGATTAATATGAAAATACCCATTTAATAACACTATAGTATGAAATGCTGGTACATGTATTATTATAATTTAGTCCTATAATATAAGCCTTCGTAGGTTCATATCGTTTACATTCAACGTTTTCATCGGACTTTTGCATTTTTTCTGACTGCCAGTCGGCAGTCAGAAAAATGTAAAAGTCCGATGAAAACGTTGAATGTAAACGATATGAACGACTGGCAGTCAGAAAAAATGCAAAAGTCCGATGAAAACGTTGAATGTAAACGATATGAACCTACGAAGGCTTATATTATAGGACTATATGATAATTTATTTAACTTTAGAAGATATGATATGCAAGGTCGGTTTTGTAAATACTCGCGACTAACATTAAATTCGGTTGTAATAATTGGCATTATCAGTTCTTTGTGTCTGTTCTGGGATTCTTGTGACACAATTATTGACGACTTCTTAAAAACATCTTATGTGAAACATAGATGTTATTGTCGTCCAACAAAGCAAAAACAGATACATGTAGATCGCTTGTGGGTTCATCCTGACATCTTATTCTTCACAATTTTATGGCGCACACTGAATATAGGAGTATATAATGAGCATAATATAAGAATACAATACAGCGTACCTTGCACTGTCTGTACCATAAACTTTACTGGTGCGAGTAAAAGAAACACGTATAAATATGAGGTTTACAACAAACAAAAATTGTAGATGTAATTGTTTTCCCTGCTGGGCGCATTACTTTTCCGGAAAATTTTCAAATGTTAATTTTTACGTTTCCTGAAATTTGCATAAATTACGTTTCCGTAAAATTTACCTGATTCATAAGGTAGCATTCCTTTTTTTCAATATATTCTATAATAGTTCAAAAAGATGTTTGACAACAACAAAAAAATAAGATCGCCAATTTTATGCAGCAATTGCACTTGGTGGATCAATTTAATGGGATACTTAATTCAGTGATGAGTCTAGTAAAAATTGTGAATATGAAAGGAAATGGGGTAAATATCAAGGAGAAAACATGTTGACTTTAAAATTTAACCCAATATAAAGTGAACATAGAGGTCACAGATATGCAACTTTTAAATTCTATAAAAAAAGTATCAAAACAATAAACATTTGTGGGGCTATAATAGTACGTGTTTCTCTAAAATATTGTACCTAATACGCTTATGTAAAGAGCCAAAATATAACAGCAAATCAACAAAGTTGCAGATTTAAAAAGGAATCATTATAAAGGTTCAGATTTATTGGATCGTGCATAGGTCTTCATTATTTCTATTTTTTAATTGTAAAATGGTTCAAAATTAAAGATATTTAACAAAAGTATTTTTAAATTGGTAAGATATTTCTTTTGCGGAAAAGTAATTTCTTTTCTCGAAAGGTAATGTATATTTTTTCCGGAAAGGTAAACTTTTTTTCCGGGAACGTGATATTTTTTTCCGAAACGTCATGCCAATTTGCGGTAATGTAAAACGCCACTCCTGCTGATGTTTTCAAATGTGTATTTTTGTAATATAGATAATGGTGATACCCGAGTTTTCACGACCGTATTGACCGCTTTTTGGATATCTGTTTTCCAGATGACAACAAATCTTTCTCCTTGCCACTTAATTTTTTTTCCTCTGCCGAATTTGACTTTACTACCGGTGTTGACATGTTCAACACGGCGGGTGGTTTATAAAAAGCAGGAGATGCTTATTCTACCGGCGCACCTGATCTCATCAGTGGTTTTCAGTTTTATTGGGTCCGTGTTATTTGTTTTTGTATGTATTTCCGTCTTCTTTTTTTCTTTTCTGTGACGTGCTCATGTAACTTATGTCTTTGTTCCTTTGTTTTTCCTATGTTGCCATTGTCCTGGATTGTTCGTTTTAGACTGACGGTTCGATTCTTATTTTGCTGTCCCTGTTAAAATATTACTTTACATCAAGAATTCTGGTCATAAATATATAGACATGTTTGAGTGAACTAGATACTAGAAAGCAAATAGATGGAAGTTCACTTTTAAAAGAGAGAGAAATAGACACCAACGCTGACCTGTTATATATTGGTTAAAATTCATTCCATTCCNTTTAAGTAAAGCTTTATTTTTATTAGAAAAAATGATTATTATATCTTCAGCGCTTAAGAATTGAGGTCAACGGGCTCTCATAACAATATACATTTGTATTTAAAAAATGGTGAATAGCCATTGATTCTTCCCTTTCCGCATTGAATGTGATTGTCATTTAGTAGATTTCTTTTAGAATTATATCTGTAAATCCAGCCTGCAAACCAATATGGCTACCGTAGCTGAACATACATTAAAACAATATTTTATATATTACTACTTGGTCAGTTGGACAAAACACGTTGATTTAATTCTTAGTTGATATCTTCCTTAAAATATTGTATACGACGGAACCGACCATGTAGTCAATACAGATCTTTGGTTAATATGTTTTCTTTATCCATGCCACTAAAAGCCAAGTTGACAATTTCAAGCTCATGGGGTCCTTTTGTTTTCTATTGGAGCTTGTACACCGAGTTTTAGTAGCTTGTACGCAAAAAAGTGGCCTAAAGGATGAGGAAAGCATATTTTTGTTAGTAAGGTTACCTGGCTACAGCTAACCCTGGTGTGCTTTTGTAATCATTGTACATCCGTTGTCCGTCTGACATAACTTTGCATTCGTCAATCCTCTTCTCTGAAACAACTTAGCTAATAAGAAACTGGCCATAACTGTCTTCGGCTGTCCCCCTGTAAAAGCGGATCTTAAGATTTACACTTTACACTAGAATGTCGCGAGCGAGGAACACAGTTTAACACTGGATCCTATATGAAAACATATTCCTTTATCTAAATCCACCGATGAAACTGGAACTAAACTTGGTCGTAATAGTTCTTTGTGGTCCCTTTAAAATAGTGTTCTTCAGAATCGAACATTACCTGTACTTTTTACAAGATTGCCACCGACTTAGAAAATAGTTTAACATTTGACCCTATGGAAATAATTGTTTAGCGATTTTTCCGTTAAATTTGAAACTTAGATTTATAACTTGTTCAGAATCTAATAGGTAACATTTATGTTGGTTAAAATTCATTCCATTCCCTATAAAGAGATCTTCATCTGTACTTCCGATAGAGTCCTATGTTAAAAACTAAGCTCTCCGTTGGCAGTCACTTTCGACGAGGAATTGCCGTTAAAGTAATAATATTTGGTCCACATCTCAAAGGTACAATGTAACATTTATGCTATGTTTCGCCTAAATCCATTCAACAGTATTATTTGATCTTTGTATGCATTTTCCTTGGCTCCAATTATTTAAAGATGTCTCCGGCTTTCCGCCTTCTTGGACGACCCTGAAAATATTTGTATGAACCTTCCAAAGACTACTGTGGCCAAATCTGGTTCCAGTTGGTCCAGTAAATGTAAATGAGTTTTTCCATAGAGAACAATGTTAAATTATGTTCCCTGCTGATGGCTATCTTTGAAAAAGCGTGAATCCGATTTTTTTGCAGGTCACCACCTAAATACTTATGTGACGAAGTTTGGTACCAATCGGTCTTTTTCACCAACTGTCAGTAAAATTTTCTTTTTTTTTTTTTTGTATTTTCATCAAAAAGATTATTCTTCAAACCAAAATTTAAATTATTCGTTTTCATGACAAGAAGAATTGCAGTATTAAATTTCACTGGAACCAAGAGCGCGTTTCATTCAAAATGTGCTTAGGTCCATGATTTAACACTCCAATAAAACTACAAAATATTGCATTCAATACTTATAATTGCATTCTGTAAATGGAATGCAAGTGTTCGCGTAAGATAACTTAATGAAAATGATAATGCATTGTCTAGATTACTCCGCCGTCTTTGTGTACTTTTGTCGTTTTCAAGGAGTCGCGTACCGGTGTAATTTACCGACTCATTTACACAGTGACGGAAATGATCGGAATTACTCGTAACAAAATAATACGGGGATTTCCATATGAAGCAGAATGAATGTAATCATTTATTTACAAACCCCCTCCCCGAAAATCAAATGGTCGTCCCCCAAACGATTGAGTATACTTTAGATCAAAATCTCTATTCACAGGACTGCTCTTTACACTGTTACAAGAATACTGAATAATGAGTCCTACACACTAAGAGAATGCCAAATTACAATACGTGTATCGATTTTCATTACCAAACTGAGAGGCATGGCACTTTTAGATCATTTGTAGTTGGTATTTTATGAAGGAAAACTGGTATACAAGCTTTGAAATGGCAGCTGAATAATAAACTCAAAATTTGAGAAGGCGACAATATGTGCCGAAAATGGAATGCACATATTGTCGTCGGCGACAAAATGTGCCGGCGACAATATGTGCAGGGCGAGAAATTGTGCCGATACGTCTGCACATATTTTCACCTGCGATTCCCCGACAATATGTGCAAGGGTGCAAGGGCGACAATATGTGTAACAGGGCCTCTGGCTTTTATATATATATATTCACATGATAAATGTACTACGTTTGTTTCATGATGAGTTAAAAATCCTTAATATTATAATTCAAGTAAAGGCTTTAAAATTTAAACTTACAGAGGGTGCTGCAATCTGTTACTTATGTACCTAGGTGTGTCATGGACCTCACCTAACCAGGTTTTAGGTATTGTCACTGGTCTTGCCTATTAGTCTCACAATACCTCTATCAAAGGTACTTTCCTAGGCCTCACCTTCTGTTTTGATCTTGCCTTTGGATCCAAGGTGTTTTTATTGATTTCGTCTTACACTATCCACACGTTTTCTTCACAATTCAAAATCCAAAAGGCCTGGTGGTGTAATCACTCATTATGACTCTTTTATCAAAAACAATACTATAGGTTTTTTTCTGGTTGACGGTGAGTAGTTTGAAATTGTTTTTAATTGATTTTGAAGTGATCTTTCACAGTCTTCACATTGGCTTTTTTGCTGATGACCATATCTTTAATAGTATCAAAATTGATGATTTATTTATTTTTAAAGGAAGTCCAGTATAAATCCTTTTATTGCATACGTTTTTATTTCATTTTGTCCTGTAACTTTATACCCATAACTTTTTGGTCCACCAGTTACAAACATGGAAATATGGGCTCCGGCTACTTAATCTGTGAGGTCTCCTGATTAATCTCATAATTCTGGTTTTCATTCCCCAGGTTTGGAGGAAAAGACGATGGGATTCTGTATCGGCGAATAAGGCACGAATATTTTGTTCTTCAAATAGCTGTACAATTTCAATGGAGCATGACCAGTAGTATATGCTGCAATAACCTCATTGGTTCGTCAAATTTCCTCGATGAATTCATCTTTGAATCGGTATCTAATATTAGCCATGGTTTCACACAAGAAACTTATACCCATGAGTTCGATTTTATCACTGTTTGAGATATCCAAAAATTCTTTCAATTTGGTACTATATTCCATTTTTTGCATGTTGGATGATCTTTGTCCAAGAATTCACGATAAAATTTTTTAAATTTCTGTTCGCAAAAATTCGAAAATCATAATATTTATTTTATTCTTTTTCATTCTTTTCCACATTTTTGTGTCATACAAATATCTTTTTCAATGCAGACAAATACAATTTCCAAGAACTTCTCTGCACTCAGCATTTACTCCATATCCTATAATTATTGTTCATTATACAGTCTAGACATCACATTTACTTTACATTTCAGTCTCAATCAGTATGCTTTCATTGGTATATACTGATTGATATCACTCCAAGTGACTGAGTCAGGTGGTCTGAGTCCACGTTCCGAACGAATGTGGACTCAAACACCCGACTTGGGAGGATGATTGTTTGACTTCCTGTGCAAATTATAGCCCATATATGAATTATCCCCTACTTGTGAATTTGTTGCAATAGAAAAACACTTTAAAAACAAGTTTAACCCCACCGCAATTGTTGCGCCTGTCCCAAGTCAGGAATATGTTGGTCATTCAATATGGCTTGTCCTTGTCTTCTTATAAAATTTTAGTTTCTTGATATTCGGGTTATTGGATGTCGTTTTCATTGATTTATTCACTGTTTTACTTTTTTGGGGCCATTTAGGGCTTCCTATATCGTGTGAGGTTCCTTCCTGTGTTGAAGACCGTACGGTGACCCCTAGATGCTTTGTTTTGGGTCGTTTTAACCTTGAGATTGGATGTTGTCTCCTTGACATTTGCCCCATATCCTTTCTTTTTCATATAGTGTTAATAATAGAATAAATCTAATTAATAAACGATCTTTAAAAAATCATAAATTGAGAATTAAGTAAACGTTCTTTTTTTCGGCTGTAGAATACCGAAGGAACCTGTTAACATAAAACAGATCCAGAGACAATTCAGAAAACGATAAGACGAAAGACCTAAGGCACTGCACATGAACATAACAAATACAACACTTAAAACTAAAGCAAAAAAGCAGTTAGTAGTTTGATCTTTCAATAAACACAGGAACATCAGGTGCATAGCAAGGATAAACATGTTCGATCTGTATGCCACACCCGTCACACTGTCATTGAGTCTATCTAGGGTAAAGTCAAACTGGATAATGTCAAATCCGGAAAGTCGTAGATCTAGTTGTAAATGTCCGTTTCCGTTTGTGAAACCAACATTTCATATCTATCTATGACTTCGTGGTCACAGCCTTAGAAATTCTGAAGGGACGAAACTAACAAAGATTGTATGTATCCCAGACTTATAAAAAGTTTATAAGGCTGCTTCTGTGGACATGTGTAAGAGGATCCAATAGATTTTTTTCTCGAATGCCCACTTTACATAGGTTCTCATGTTGAACTTATAACAAATTAAATTTTGTTGACATTGATATTGAAATATTGCTTTTTGGTAGCGATTTATTGAGTGAAGATGAAAATCTTACCATTTTTTTGGCCGTGTAGCAGTATATTAAAAATACAAAACGATTTAATTGACTGATCACAATCTTGAACTTTATTGTTGTTTATAAAGAAATGTATTATATATATTTGTTATCATATCCTTACGTTTTCATATTCATATTGTATTTCATGTATCATTGTATTATCTGGAAAGGAGTTGTAAGTTGTGAAAACTTGTTTCCAATCCAGTGTTGTAATTTTATAACAATAAATATGTTTAAATTAAACTGTTTATATGAACTTTTCACAAAGTCACTGTATGAACTACATGCGTTATAGTAACAAGTCAACTTTAATATATAAACTCAATATGCCATGGAGGTAGGTATATTGCTGCTGAGAGAGGAAATGTTTTATATTTGGATGTCAAAATCATCATATTTGTCATATAGCCTAGATTTCAGACATCCATCTCCCTCAATGTGTACAAAAGGTCAAAGTATGAAGCAGAATTTGGAATTCCGGTTGTCTCTTTGTTTTCAAGTACAGTGTGGTCGAATCGATGTAAATATTCTTTTAATTCAGGAAAATTAAGCGAAAGAACATCGTCTATATATATATGAAGCTGAAATTAAATGACCGAATTTTTTATGATGTATGAGCTCTTGTAAAAACTTTGCTTCAAACGAATAAAGGAAAGAGTCAGATAAAAGTGCCACACAATTTGTTCCCTTTGGAATCACGATTGTTTGTCCAAACTGAACGCAAATGTTAAAAAAAAAATTCAATCATCTTTATCATGTCATTTTTTTTCTGTATTTCTTGTTTAAATCTTGTTAGTTATAAACGAATTATATTTTATCATTTTGGCCATGTCTTTGGACTTCGATTTTTGTGGATTTCCCTCCTTTGTTCCTTCGGTATTCTACTGCCGTTGTTTCTTCTTCCCAAACACCAATAAAGGCGCACAACAGATTCTATCGAGAACAAAATTAAAACATTATATATTTTATACCCCCGCTTTAGCGGGCGGTATATAGTGATCAGGGTGTCTTTCCGTCAATCCGTTCGTTCATACGTTCGTTCGTCCGTCTGCCATAGGGTACTTACTTTGTAGCGACAACTTCTCCTGTACCACTTGATGAATTCATTGTAACTTTGACAGAATGTTGAGTGCACATTGCAATTGTGCACCACGCATTTCAAAAATTGATTTGACTTTTCTTTTTTTTTTGGGGGGGGAGGTTATCTTTTAGTGAGCTTTGCTCATAGTATTTCTGTTTTTTTTATTGGTTGTTAAACACTTTGAACATATATCTTTTTTTATATTTCCATGCTTCTTTTTTGTAGACTTTGTCCTCCCCAATTCGTGATATTTTTGTTAATGTTTCAAGAATGAAGCTGCCTGACTTCCTTGGAACTACTTACATGTATGTATGTACGTAAAAGTGCACAAGAATGTACGAAATATATCTCTAAATAAAAACCTCACCTCTATCGCAGCATCGACCCCCTCGACCAGAAACACAGGAACAGCGATGAACAAAACTAATATATGTTCCATGCACACATGTGGCGCTGCACGTTTCGTGTTCTTCTGCATTCTCCTGCCAATATTTGAGAGTGATTTTGCAGCTATTTAAGCAGTTTTGCAAGTTTTGTTTTAGAACTGTATCTGGACAACATAGTGATTTCTGACGAGAACGCATTCCCCCTCCACACGAAACACTGCAGGATGACCAAGGCACCCAATCTTCTATGTCACAAAAATTAGAGCCAGGAGAACAAGCAAATGCAAAGTCGATTCCAATATAAATGTAAACGAAAATCGTTGAAATTAGTAACATGATCTCGTATAACCTTCCGACTCGATGTAAAAATCAAACTGTAATTGTTAAGTTGTATATCTTGAACTTACATTTTATTTGGTTATTATATAAGTCATGCAAATTCTTTCATTTTTGTTGGTACAAGTAGATTTATTATATCTTTACTAATAAGATAAGAAGACGTTTAAAATAAAATATCTTGACACAAAGACTAAAGTCTGGATTAAAAACTGGATTGATCCTAGTTTGACTGTCTTAAATCGACAAGATTAATTTGCCTTTTTGTGTTTATCAAAGCAAAATTTATGTGAATTCATGGTTAATGATATTTACAACTGATCCTATGAATTGCTTTTCAAATCATAACTAAGATTTCAAAGTCTTAAACATAAACACGTACTTTTGAATCAAGTAAATTTACAGGCATACATTTTTAAATACTGTTTTAAAACCAATTGATTTTAAATCTTATTTTGATAACATACTTCAAAAAAGAGGATACCATGTGTCAAAATGTAAGAAAACTATCTTCTAATGTAGTCCGCTTCAAAAATCAGTAGTTTCCGTGTTTTAATTAATGTATACCCCATTGACAGAATTATTCTGAAGTGTCAAAATTTCAATCATATCATAAATTAAACAATAATCACTAAACACGCTTCAACTACGTTTTTTGTTTTGTTTTACAAAATAACGATTTTTTGGTCTTAGTTCATTTAAAGCCCTTACATTTACGCTATTATAGGTACTCCAACGAAAAAATTGAATGTTCGAATTCAATGAATATAACGGTGCAAAAAGATAGCTATCTGCTTCAATAATATTAATATCCAACATATTCAGGTTAAGGATGAATTAACATAATGAAATATTTACATTTTGTCTACTTCCGGTATTTATTTTCTTTGCATTTAACAGTTCTGTTAAGAGCTAAGGGAAAAATAGTTCTAAATTATTTTGAGTTACGACGCTTTGACTAATAATTAAGATTAACTACGACGAAAATTCAAGAAAAATGCAAAAACAAGCAAATGTTAAAATTGCCGTGCACCTACGTGCATTCATCAATCTACATGACACTGTGCAATTGAAAAGTATAGGTTGTCGTTTCAATACGACACTTAACGTGCGTCTTCATGCACCATATCATCATTATGAATTTGTGCAATGAAAATTGACAAATCATTAAAATTTGCATGTAAAATTGTTCGTTGGAATACCTAGAACTTATTACCCTTGATATAGAATTATGAACATGATTAATAATGAAGCGAATTTTTTATTTCTTCTATACTTTTATATTTTAAGTGGAATTTTTAGACCTTTTAAAGGGTTTTATTTTGAACTTCCTGGACTTCAACCTAGTTAAGTGAGAATTTCACACTTAACTATAAAGTGTCAAAGAATTTTCCATCCCAAATACAAACAATAAAACAGTCGTTTTTGATACCTCAATGCCGTCGTTTCTGTAAATTAAGTTTAATTCTGCAAAACACCAATTAGCAAACGTATGTCCATATAGTGCAGGTGGAGGTAAAGACCCTGGAAGACCACAACCGAAAGATTAAAAAATCCGAGAGAGAATAAATAACGAATTGGATTTTAATCTTTATTCACAAATGCACAATTGTGCCCCTGAGGGCTGATGGCATAAACAAAATACAAATACAAAATACATTACACAAATACAATGAACTAATGCAGTCTGGGAGTCCACTTTCCTCAGTATTAATGACTTTTTTTTATAAATGGAGCAACATACTGCATGCACTGAAAAGACGAAATCAAGTTTTTGAGTTGAAGATTTTTGTTTAATTTGTAAAATTCTGGGAAAATTTTACTTATATTTTTTTCATTAATTCTTTACGTTTACTTTCATATTTCGGACATGTGAAAAAATAATGAGTTTCATTTTCAATTTCATTTGAATTACAGTATTTACAAATTCTATTTTCTCTTTTGATTTTTTTATACCTACCTCTCTCAATTTCTAAAAAATGATCACTTATTCGAATTTTGCATAATTTTTTTTCTATTTTCATATTCCATTTTTAAAATAAATTCTTTAATAATGTAATTTGTTTTTATTTTACTGTACAAGAAAATTTTGTTGCTTTCAGTTGCTGTATTTAATTTGTCAAAAAATAATTTCTGAAAAGCCAAAATAAGACCAGGACAGAACTTTGCACAGGGGAGAAAGCTCCTGAATTTTACTAAATGTTCTTACATTAAGATATTTTATGTTCCGAAACACGTCTTCACAGTAAATTCGGTATTTTATTATTATTACTCGAACAATTTATGGTTAAAGACNGGCGGGTGGGGGGGGGGGGGGGGGGGAGTTCCGGGGGTTGGAACCCCCTTTTTTCTGGACACTCATGTATTTTTTAATGAATATCCTGATGTTTTATTAAGTATTACCAAAAAAAAAAAAATTCCGGCTTTTTTTGGCGGCCATTTTGAAAATGGCATTCAACGAACAATTTTTAACATCAGTTTTTAAGTTGCAACATCAATACTTATTTGGGAACCAAATTTCAGTGAAATCCGATTGATAGCGAAATCTCCTTTCATTTTCAATTGGAACACCCCCTTTTCGAATTGCCTGGATCCGCGCCTGAGACTTAACATGTTGGCAAAACATTTTTTTTATTTCTGGAGTTTTTTTCCCTCAGTACTATCGGTCCTTTGATTTGATGTTATATTTAAAGTTATTATTATCTCAAATCGGTGCACTTGTAGGCCGATTACCGAGTTGAAGATCGAGTGGTCAAAAAGATTGCAAAGAAATGTTGTGCTACAATGTAATTACTAGTTTTACCTTAAGGTAATATCAACATTTAATTACTTTTGACGATATGATAGGTACAATAACAAGTAATGAGGTGCAGCAAGAGTGAAGAAAAGTTAAAAATGTTCACTGGTATTTATTTTTCTTATTATTAGTTGTATCAGTACGGATTTTCTGGTTTTCATGAAACAATCTAAATTTTAGATGAGCATTTATTCATTGAAATACACTGAAATTAATTTGCCCAGTCCCCTAACGACCTCCCCTTTTCTTGTCACCATTTGGTCAAACAATTCTGAAATTTGAACAAGTTTCAATCGTTATTTTTTTTAATTTAAAACCAGTGTAAAAGTCATGAATAACGAAGAGGAATTTAGTTCACAGTAATACTGCAACGGCCAACTGAGTGGCAAAAGTTTCCTTTCAAAGAGATTTACTTCTACACCCGACACCGACGTCCTGAAGGACTTCCTGCGGTGAAAGACATTGTTGTCAATTGATTGACAGCGGACCACGTAGTATAATTGATTGACAGTCCTGTCATAAGATTTTATATTTGATTGGTTGGAATCGAATGTAAAATTATATATGGGCAGTGCCAAATCAGTCCTTCTACATACTTCACATGCACGCAGTCATTCGTGGTATGCTGTCAATCAATAATCAACAAAGTTTCATTCTCTGCGGCCAGGCTTTCAGAAGTCGGCTTGGGGTGAAAAAGTACATCTCCTTGAAATGAAACTTTTGCTACTCGCTTGACCGTTGCAATATTCCCCGGATAAAATTGTGACAATAGATATTTATATGTTGTTCATAAACGAAAGGAAAATTCTTTTTGACCGCCACAGCAATTATTAATTCACCACTGGCTGAGTCATCATCTCTTTTGCTTCATGGCATTTTGAACTTTGTATGCAAAGAATTGACGTTTGTTTGGCACTTATGCTATTTTAATGTATGTGTTTTCATGTCGTCTGATGAATAAAACTATATTTACATTTTGCATAGTTTTACCTATTGTAGATAACATTAAATTCTTATTTCTTTTCATTAGTTTTCATTAAGAAAGACAGACGAATTTTCAAATGAAATATCGCGACAATGTTTTTATATCAAACGATTCAAAATTTATTGGTCTAGTTAGTTTTTCTCAAAGCGACAGGATATACATGCAATTATGTTGTCAATAGTAAATAGTTACATTAACATTTAATAACTGTTCCGACTTGACATGCACCGAATCTTGACATGGGATGTTCATTTTTTCATGCGTTTTCCACCCTGCCGGAAGCAGACATATACAAAAACTCTAATAGTATCTGCGGAATGATTATTTATAATTACCATAATTTTTGTGAAGTTTATGTGTTGAAGCACAAGTTAACTTACTATGAGGTATGAGCAAATCTCATTGTTTAAGGCCTAAATGTGACTTTAAGATGAAGAAAAAGAATTAAATATTTATTTATTTTAATTGCAAACATAAACCCATTAGGGTTGTAGCAATACAATACAAATTAGAAAAAAACACAAATTAAACATGAAATAAAGATATAAAGACATCATTGGTCTCCCTGCCTCAGTTCTAATGATTGTTTTATAAAAGACACCCTGCCTTCACATTATCAGGTGTTGATTGGTTCAAAACAATTTTCAATTTTTCGTTATTTAGTAAAATGGAAGTAGATGTGAAAACATTATAATTTTGATAATGATCAAATAGGTTTTTCCTCAAATTTGTGTTTTCAAGTGAAAAAGAAATGGTATTCGTCTTTGACAGTTTTACATAAGCTCTGGTCTCTTGGAATTTTAGCATATCTGCCCTTTTCAATTAATAAGTCGTGACTTCAAGATGAAGAACAAGAATAAAAGCGTTGTTTTAAACAAGGTATTGAAGTAGACTTTCTCTCATGTATATTTACTACATATCCTTCCGTTGTTTTTTTATACAGAAATGACAATGATTGACAAGTCTTTAAACCTTCAAATAGCCAATGAGATAACGTCTATTATTTTCTGTGAGTACATTTCATTGTCAATCAAGAGATAGTAGACCTGTAAAAAGCATCGCTTGTTTATTGGCTACTAAAATTTCGTAAAAACAGAAATACAATAAATAAAATCATTATGATAATGTCAATATGATTAACATTTAATTAATTATTTTCTTCTGTGTGATTCTGATTGTCTGATTTTTTTCAATTACAAGTCAAATAGGTAAGAAAAAGTGTTGGACCATTGGAAATTTCTTTATATAAGAATTGCTGTGACAGTGTTCTGTTTGTGAAAGTATTGAATCGTGTGGCTGTTAAGTACAGGTAATTTTTGATAGGTAAATAAATGTGAATATTTAAAAATAACACATTTTTTTCTCCAATATGTTATTTTTCTAATGCATATTAGACATTATAATAACAATATAAAACAACATAATATTTGTCATTACAATTGTCATAAATACACATAGTGGATGAGTTAACACATTATAATCACAGTTCAATGTAATATTATTATATTAAAACCCTTTTTAATCACATACAAAAAAAATTAGTCCAAATGTAACAAACATAATGCAGTGTCAGCATACTGAATATCACACAATTTTCTGTTGAATAGCTATTGTTTGAGTTGCTTAAGTCATTGTCCCAGTTGTATATACTTTCGTCTCTTGATTGGTCGTATTCCTCCGGCCTGGTATTAAATAAGTGTCACTTCGTTGGCTGAATGTCCTTCTTTCTAGTGGTCAAGTAACTTGCAGATGTTTGGATATGGTTCCTGAATCATCTTATACATACTGCTGTGCCATCCCTCAAGGTAGTTGGATGCCTCGGTCCTTCAGTTTGGTAGTGGTTCTACAATAGACCATTTGCCAGTTCTGCGATCAACAGAATGAATTTAGCGAAACCCACCAAAAAAATAAAGCATTTTTAATTAAACGTTATGATAGTTTAATCTTTAGCAGACGTTTAGCCAGCAACGTAATTCAAAACCAAATCCCCAGTAGCGCTTACCATTCTTTAAAGTGCTACTTGTTTCAAGTAAAAAAATAAACAACTGTACTAACTTGAACTGTCTTCTCAGCGAGTAGGAAAGTATTAAAAAATCGAAAATATGCTAACTTACTGCAGAGTATCATAAATATTGTGTAGGGAATTACTTTGTCCAGGATGGCTAAGCACGAAGATCGTACTTTAAAACAAGTATGCATGTTTAATGTTTTTTTGTCCGGTGTAGGAGTAATTTCCCTTTCAAGGTTTGACCAAGAAGCACAAATTTTGACTAGAACTTGCATGGACCTTAATTTATTGGCAAATCATCTATTGCCTGTTTACTTCAACCCATTATGTTGCCACCAAATCAGTATATGGGGTGATGTTGGCTGTTGGATCAAAGTTCTTCTCTCCTTCCCAATGCACTTAACCATATTTCCACAACCTCGTCCTGTGGTACCAGGAGTAGTACTGCTGCTCTTCTAATTAGTCGGTGAATCTCTGGTTCCTCTTTGTAGTTGATGAAAAGTCCTGATGATTGTACCTTACGCCGTAAACACTGTGTGTAATGAAAAAGCATCCTTTGATTTCTATATCAGGGAAAGTAGAAAAAAGAAGGGAAACGGGGAATGTGTCAAAGAGACAACGACCCAAAGGGGAGTAATAACAACTCAAGGCCACCATAAGATCTTCAATGAACGGTGAGAAAACCCCACACCGAACGGCAGGTCGGAGTCGGCCCCTGAATAAAGAGTAATCAAGTTCTGCGAAATAAACATCATCCTAGACTCCTATAGACATAAAGTAAACTAACTAGAAAAAAGACAAGACACACAAAGGCTTAATAAATTTCCTGGCTTAGGACAGGCGCAAACCTGCTGCGGCGGGGTTAAACTAGTTTTATTGGGCCCAAACCTTCCCCCTACAGCCAATGTGATAAATCAAAAAATACAATCGTAACAACAGTAAAATTCAGTTGGCAACAGGACTGAGTCAATTGTGAAAAATGAAACTGAAAGAACTAAATATACGGACATAAACATGAAATCACAAGAGACTACTTACTAGCAGTTAACTGACATGCCAGCTCCAGACCCATTACCAAATGACAAAGTAAGTTATGTACCCTCAGTATACAGCTTCCACCAAGATCCCTTCCTGTGAGGAGTTTAGCATAATGATTTCATACATATACCGGAATACATAACCCGTGTCCATGCAATACAGATTTTAGAAATTTAGAATGTGTTTAGTTAAAATGCAAAGACATTATCAAAAAATCAATGTTAATACCAAAGAAGGCAATAGGTAATGACTTGACGACAATACCGTAATTATAACCCTTACGAATTAGACGATTTAAAGGTTTCATAAGTTTGTTAGGCGAGTTTAAGTATTTTTTACTCTTATGTAAAACATTACCGTAAAATAAGATGTTTACAGGTTGCATTGTATTTATGAACTAAGTCTTTGTATCGGTGATAAAATTTAGTAAAGGTTTTAACTAGTTTGTGATAACGAAAACCCTGATGTAATAGTTTTCAGTTATGAAAAGATTCCGTTCATTAAGCTGTAGTCAACACAGCATTCTAGACGGCGATTTCGTAATCTATGAAAAATGTTGTTGGTTGAAGTCTAATTTGACGTTCATTGCAGGCATTGCAATCTGATGTAGATGTCCTCTGACTTTCCGGGTAGCAGTGCAAATATCAGTGGAAACATTTCACCATACCAAGTGCATGCAGAGGTTATAGTTGTGTAAAGAGTAATGGACGATGTGTAGAACGTTCCATCTGCGTATATTGTGTTGTTGTCGTCATTTGCAAGTAGTTGCAGATTGCAGTCAGAAGCAAAAACTTTTATTATTCTGTCGAATGTACCATCATTGATCAGTAGAAATTTATCATTTGCAGTTGTCAGAGACCATTCATCTTAAAGATTGATGTCTTGGAGTGAAGTTGGTAGTTGTTAGTTGTGGTATGAGATATACTCGCTGGCGATATATGATTTGATTGATGAAATATGTAGGTAGCTGCTCAGCCATGATCGGGTTTTGTCATCATTGTTCGGTATTCTACTTCCTTCTTGAGTACGAAGATTGGCTATTTCTTGTTTGTAAATGACAGGAACTGGAGTTGTTACTGCTCTACATCTATTCTACATCTATTCTTAATGTATTGTAGAACTTTGTTTGCCTCGAGTTTTGCTGGGTTTGGTTGATGGTTATGCACTGGGTTGAAACCAATTGGTATGCTGTTCATTGTGCTAATAGTTTTCACATTTTGTCTTAGTGTTTCAATTTTTAGGTGTATTGAAAAAGCTAAATTAAACGTCATTCAAAAGTTTTCACAGGTTCGAGCTAGTGTTACTTAGTGATAAAAAATCTAAAATAACAAAATACCAAAGTTACTGTTAATTTATTTTCTGCATATGTGCATTTCGACAACTTATGTCTCCTCAGTGCAGATAAAACCAAGACATTTGGCAGTCCATTAACCGAAAACATGCAAAAGCTGATAGAGAACGAATAACCAAAAAGGTCTAAATAGAAAGGCCAAAAATCAGCTAAGGACAGAGCTATGCATGAGGAGTAGTTAACTATGGGGAAAAGTCGTAGGTTTTCAAAAATCGTTTTTTGAAAACCTACGGCTTTTCCCCATAGTTAACTACTATCTACGGGACTAACGAAAATAAGCAATTGTTATTCACTACAGTTGAGACGGGTAAAACGGGCTAGAAATTGGTTNTCGGGTTTAGTTTACAATAATTTTATTTGCTCAAATGATACAAAAGGAATAGGACACAAGCTAATCAAGCTTATATGAAGTCTTCTCCCATACATTTTATATAAAATAATCATATGTAGAGCATGCAGCAACAGTAAGCAATAGAATATTATATATAATACTAATATTAACAATCGTTGTCAGGTCAGGTCGTTTTCAGGTCAGCACGTAAGTAGGTGAATACCCTCGGGGACTAAGAGTCCACCAGCAGAGGCATCGGCCCAGTGGTAATAAATAACAAAATACCAAAGTTATTGTTTATTTATTTTCTGCATATGCGCATTTCGACAACTTATATCTCATCAGTGCAGATAAATATGATTATTTTCTATACATGTATTTACAATTAACTTTTTTGACATATTATTTGTTTGAGTGTTTCAAATTGTATTAAGTGTGTATTTCAAAACCTGAATTGAAAGTTTTCACAGGTTCAAGCTAGTATTACTCAGTTGATTGATGATGTTGTTTTGGCGGAGAGCTATGATATAAAATGTATTCGTTCATTAGATATGAAATACAAATCATTTGTGACATGATGGTATGAACTATGGTACATTACATCCCAGCTCTTTTGTTCTTGTAGGAGTGATCTGAGTCGGATCACCACAGAAATCTCGCCCCAGTTAGATCAAAGGATATTTTTCAGACTTAATCTTACTATACATTTACAGGGATTTTGTCCCATGTACATTACTCCATATCCCTATTTTTGTTCATTTGAGAACTCTTCAATTTTTTTGGACTTAGTAAAGAGATGAAGGTTTGAAAACAGTGAAAAATAACATTGTCCACAGTGTAAAAGGTAACATTGTGACTTCAAGATGAAGAACAACAATAAAATCAGCGTTCCTTTGTTTTACAATGTATTTGTAGAGACTTTGTCTCATGTGCATTTCTCCATATTCCTTTATTGCTCATATCAGGTCATTTCAGTAAAAACAGCTTCTGAGATAGATGAGCTTGATAACCTTTATTACAATAGCTGGTATTTAGATTTATCTTTGAATACAATGTACTTTACTGTGAAACCATATATGGGAAATCAAATTTATATTACTCTTTGTAAAAGTTTAGCAGAATGAAAATTTCAGCTTTAATTCTGAAATGTCACCTTAAATCTTATAAAAGACCTTCCATAGTAAAATAAGTTCGAAATGCATTTGACTAAGTCATCTTAAGAACTTATTATCATCTGTTTAAAATATTTTAAGTTGTACCATTAAGCAAAACTTAAACATTGAATTATTTTGGAATAGAGGGGACATATGAATATTCATAATGCCAACCTGACTCCGACAAAGAGATAGAGTTATGTATTGAAAGATTCTTTGTCTCTGTACCTCTGCTCCCTAATGTGTTACAATATAGTAAAACAAAAAAATATTGATAGTTCAGTTTGATAATTAAGATATCAATATGTTACCAGACGTCATACTGATAAAAATTTAAAATAGCACACTTTAAAACATCGAAACAAACGGGAATTTCAAAGACAAAAATTACTGAATGACAATCACATTGTAAAACCAACGATTATAACTAGGAGATAACAATATATCTCAGCCACGATCCCAATCAATTTAAAGTTGACACGAGACCTCATAGTCGGACTCTCTATTTGAAACTCTTCACGAACTGATTTTTTATCATTTAGAAATGCTCATAAAATATGCAGAATCTAAATTCAAAGTAACTTCGGTATTTGTAATTTAAACTGAGGTTCATGTAGCTTTAAAATCCGGATCATCAAAGAATTTGGTGTATGATGGTAAATTGTGCGTGTACCTTGAAGCAAGTTATAGACTGCAATATTACTTATTGTAATGAATGATATGTAGTAATGTGTTATTCAAATGAACCCATGTAAAAACGACAAAAATGTTATATCCTTTACTTTAATGAACAAAATGGCGTCCAAATAAAAAAGGAAAATCACAGTGTCCTTTTTATGGGTTTTCAATAAAAAAAAAACAGACCATAGTGACTCAATTTTTGTATGTTGACATAACACAAAAAATCCATGGGATGGGGTAATATTACCCCAAGATAACATTCAACATTGCATGGCAAGATTTTGATTAATATAACGTTGATCATATATACAATATGGAATAAAAAAGATAACAGGAAACACCTACAATGGCCGAAAAACATAGCCACATGCCAGAAAGTAAATAGGAACTGCACAAGAAAAAAACCCACAATAAAAATACAAAAGACAAACATAAACAACGATAGGAACTCGGGACAGCCGGACTTGGTACCGGCACTAGCAAAAGCCAGCGGTAGGGTTAAACCGGTTTATGGGTACCCAAACCTCCCCTTTCTCTGTCCCGTTTCCCTATCGTAGAATAAACATACGAATAAAACCCATACAGGTAGACTACTAACTCCATGACCACAATCTAGAAAAGAAAAATGAGGGGACAAAACGTAATTTTGAAAGATGGGTCAAAGAGTGCTCGCCGCTAAACTGCCGGCTAGCTCAAGGAGCCTAGTCCGCTGGTAAAACACTGTCGCACTACGGAAGGAAAATCAAATTCAAAACTCCCAATGGGTTTGGTAAAGAATCGTCATGTATTTCAGTAGACATCGGCAGTATCAGTGAGAGGCCAGTATGTGTGTAAAATCCTCAGGTCACTGGATCCCAAAGCTAATTTAACGGACACGTGCAGAATATCCTGTCGATATCCCCTATTGCGTAAAGAATGTAAGTTACGTCCCAGTTTTTCTGGATTTTTAATCAGTTTATGGCATTTTTGAACAACATTTCCGTAAAATCGAGGATGGGAAATGCCCTTAGAAATAAGCTGTTTGCGAGTGACATTATATTTAGAAGTCAGATGTTCATATCTTCGATAAAACTTTTTAAATGTATTTAACAATTTATGAAATCTGTAACCTTGCTGCAAAAGTTTTCAAGTAATAGCAAGGTTACGTTCATTGAAGTCGTCAAGAGTAGAACAAACGCGTGCGAATCGTACCAGTTGAGAAATATAAACTCCGTAGGATGGGGCTAGAGGAACGTCGCCGTCAAGAAAAGGGAAATTAGTAATACTGAAATCAAAATCATCTCTTTATGGTTATATTACCCCAAGATTTTGATTGATAAAACGTTAAATTAGGATGGGGTAATATTACCCCAAGATATTGAATGTTAAAATGTTGAACATGGGATGGGGTAATATTACCCCAAGATTTTGAATGTTAAAATGTTGAACATCGGATGGGGTAATATTACCCCAAGATTTTGAATGTTAAAATGTTGAACATGGGATGGGGTAATATAACCATAAGATTTTGATTGACATAAACATACAACATGTCCCAGTGTTTCCTCCAAAATTTGTATTATAATAATATGCGTGTCTATTGCAACGCTAAAATTATCAAGAACAAACAGGATGGCTTTCTCTTCTTTTCTTCATATTCCGACGTAATGACGTTGATAAAAATCTTATGCACTAACGCTTCTGGTTGCTGACTGTACTGACTTTATCAATGTCATTATTAGTACCAGGTTATGGAGTTTTCTTGTGGATTATTCAACCATTGTCATATCTCTACTATCTTTAACGACTTTGAGTTATCTGCAATCATAGAAATGTGTCCTAATTGGTCTAATCTGAGAAAAAGCGGCCTTGCTGTTTTGCCCCTGGAATAATGGATATTGTTTTGAAAGTATAAATTAGGCCATATACAGGATTCACGCTACGGTTGGTTTCAGATGAGTATTTATGAAAGGCAGACGGACGGACAATGGACGTCAAGTGAGAGCGTAAGCTCGCATGGCGTTTTATGCTATGTCAGCTAAAACTCTGAAAAAAATACCTTAAAAGACGTACGGAGTGAGAGTATAATCATATAATTAAAAATTGTCATATAATAAAGGTTTATTTCTACTTTGGTCTTCTTTCTTTTCCCTGTAAACCTCATCATAATACCACAGGCCTTTCAAATTTTTCATGTATCTGTTTTTTCATTTCGTTGTCTCCATGTCTGCATCATTCTGTCGCCTTATTTTTTCGTCTTATCAAATCGCTTTCTTGAAGATTGTTTTCCTTTTCCGCTTGTTTCTTGTTTCAATTTCCGTGTCTTTGTTTCTCTATCTTATTTTGTTTTGTCATCTTGTCTCCTGTTTTTCTGTATGTTCCGTTACTTTCTTTCATCACATTATTTTGTTTTGTCATCTTTTTTTTATCCGTCTTCGAAATGGTATAGCCTGAAAAGCGGAGATACACAACATTAAAAAAAAGCATCCTTACAATGAAATAGATATTCGCTGCCGAGTTTTTTTCTAAAATGTACAAGAATATATGTCAATCAGTATCTATAAAGATATAGATATATATTTATAACTAAAGCCCGTATCACTAGTACTACAGATATATAACTAAAGCCCGTGGTACTAGTACTGTAGAAATATTATTTGCAGATGGCCATTCGGCAACTTATGCCTCTACAGTGCAGTCTGGGGGAAAACAAACAACTAAAAGGATCAAAGGAAAAGTCAAAACCATCTAAGGACGAAGAAATTATCTTTAATTTCAAACCAATTTCTGAGAGTTTTTCACAAATAAAATCAGTTTTTCGCGAGGACAGGACAAAATCAACAATCACCTGGGGGTATAAATATTGCTTGTCGAGCCGATTTTGCCAATCAAGAAGTTCTACATATCAGCTGGTTTGTTTAACCATAAAATTACAATAATTACACCATCAACTTGTTATCTAAATCTTTTCAAATATAACAGTCTGCATTAGATAAGCATCATTAATTAACGATGTACTGACCAAACAACAGACTATTCAGAAATACTATCAATCCATTAAACCTCAAGTGACCTCAATACACTTTTCAGTTTCGCGTGGTAATGAAGGACAATAAAATGTTCAGAGATGTTATGCAATTAGTAAAACTATCTGTTACATTTTAACATTTTATTTACTATCAGCCCCGAGCCATCAGCAATAATTTACCTAGTTTTAGTGTTGTTTTACATTACATTTCAGTTTGAATGTAACACCTTGCTGTTTTCTCTTTGTTTCTTTTACTACAATTTTGTATATTCCATTTAAATTATATAATATAGTATTGTTTTTGTTATTTCTGTTTTTGGGAGCGGACAATTCAAGTTGTGATAACTTGTGACCAACCGCTTTTATAAATTATTCACGTTTAAACTTAACACATCAACACTATCAGCCGAAATCATCATAATAGTCAAGCAATATATATATGCGATTGTTGAGTAAGTCATTATTACTGTAATTAATATTTTTGATTTTATTACAGTAATAATTTCTTTATTCTTTATACTATAACAATGTTTTCATCGATTGGCACTTGGTTGATATTTTCCGTTTTTCGTTTTCGTTTCAGTATGAATTGACGAATTTTAAGACTGATCATTATTGTATTTCCATGTATCTCTTCAGTTTTGTATCGCATATTCTTTCATAGTAACAGTCACTGTGGTACATTTATAATATGAGTTTGCAGGCCGGGAAGTAGTTCACAAAAATTGTCTCCCCTGTAAATCTTTTTACCATGAACAAGGTGTGTTGCGACACAGCCACGACAAAAAAATCTAATTTCTAACATTTGCGACATTTTGTTTTACATTTCACATAATATGCATCTTATGCTGCAACGATCACTGCATGGTACAAATATATAAGAAATATAAGATTGTCGTTGATTATTCATAAAACAACTGTCGTTGATTATTCATAAAACGTTGTTTTAAAACATTCAAAACTGTATGAAAATAAAGAAAAAATCCTAGCCATCCAGAAAGGGCATGGGCGGAAACAAAATTTAGGATTTTTATTAATTATATGAATACGCATCGCATAAACCATGTGAAATTGATTTCTGTATATGACCTTTTTCAGGATCCACCTTTTTCAAATTTTTAAGTAGGGAGAAAATGGACTTTTCATTATATTTTTAGCTTGCAATTGATTTGTACTCACTGTGAATTAAAGATATGGGGCAATTAAAGGAGCATATATGACTTTAAGAATTTTTACTTCATTAAATTTCAAGATGTTCGGACACGAGTCAATTAGTATTTGAAGTGTAATATAAGGGTGGTTACAATTTCGAATTCTTTTGGGGTGGTTTGTTGACAGTTTCGTTTTTACATAAAGTTAATTCCTGAAAGAAACCTCATAAAGAATGCATAAGAAATAAAAATCAGATCATGTATCATGTTTGAAGTTTTATTCTGGATAAACGCTACAAAGGGCGGACATAAAAATTTGCACATGGATAAACAGGGATATTGGTAATATGTATACAAATTTTGGTCAAAATCTGAAGATGGCCTTTTTCGGCATCCACTTTGAAAGACAGACACTAAATTTATCTTTTATGCCGATTTGTGCATTGTATATGCATCTATACGTTCACCTGCGACAATCTACGTTTTCATATAAATTCAAAATATAGGAATGAAAAATATTAGTAGTTTTTTCATTGAAAATAACTTTTATAAGGATGCATCTATGGTAAACAATCCAAAAAGTAACATTTCTACCTCATTTAAAAGAGAGCTCAATTTCTATTGTTCTTTTTCAACCACTTCCCCGCCTGTATGATTCAAATGATAGTTAGGAGTGGGATCTTTTTTGGGAAGTCAGGGTTGGTTGAGTTTTAGCTCGATCAGGATGATTTCGGAAAAAAAAATTTCCATTGGATTCGGGACATTGATAAATATTGACCTCCCATTTCGAGACTATTTTACTTAGAAAATTATCAAGGTTTCTGCAATATTATTGTCATTTTTACCCACCAGTCAAAAATTGATTCATTTCACACACACACACACACAAAAAAATAGAAACCAGCTGAGAATGTCCAAAACACATTAACAGAAAAGATCTTGCCCCCTCATGTATGGTAATAAATGGTACAGAATTTATCCTAAGAATTCTTGAGAAAGTGCATGATGGCTTTAGTCAACATGACCCGAAACTACATACCTGAATATTGGGTCATGACCCATGTAGGCAGAATTTGTGGTTGGCAAGTATGGAAACATCCGTATAATATGATGTCAAATCTGGTAGTAAAACAAAAGAAGAGGCGTTCATTATTATTGACATAATGCGCGCGGAGGGGGGTATTTGGTGAACGATTTTGTGCGTGGTTGTACAAAAGACACATATTTGATTTTCAAGACGGGGAGGGGGGGGGGGGGCTTGGNTACCTGAATCTTGGGAGATTTTGCCTAGAAAATTTATTTTCATTGAAATCTCGAACAATTATTTATTTTCATGAAATGTTACATGAAATTATTAATTTCCATTTGAAAAAATAAATGTATTCTTCAAATAAATATTAAATTATTTTCATGACAAGTAGGATTAAAATATTTATTTTCACTGGCACAAAGATAAAATTATATATTTACAACCCCCCTCCTAATCGTATATTTCATATCCAGATCGCAGTGCGAAATACGGGTTATCTAGTACTGCTTTAAAATTTTGACATATGCAAAGTGAAACATATCATGAGACTTTGATAATATAATAACAGATGAATTAAAATTAATGTATGGTAAAACATGCCACGTTAACTTACCTTCTTTATTCTTGTTACTCTGTTCATTTGACTTGCTCCAAGTCCCATTATTGTGGGACCCCTTTAATAAAAACATTGAGGTGTAAATATGTTTATACCTCACTGGTAAATATTAGCTATTAGAGAGTCAAAGCTGCAGAGGACAGCACGAACAGCTGGATAGAATACTGATAATATTAAAGGGGAAAATGTTATCAGAGAGATGTTATCAAAGAGAAAAGGGACTTGTAGCAAGTGTATCTGTTCATTCCTCTTGATCAAAATGTGACCAGCTGTTTTTTAGTAGAATCGTGTGAATCCTCAGTTGGCAAAGGCACATTCAATGCATGCTTTAACACATTCATTTGAACTCGATTGAAATCGGAGTTATATTTTCGTTTTTTGTTTTTGTTTTTGTTTTTTTTTTTTTTTTTTTNGGGGGGGTCCTTTGATTTCTCAGAAGATAAAAAAATCTGACTTGCAACGACGTTAAATAAACAAAAGTAACCCCTCCCGAAAGAAAAAAAAATATCGTGCCTATAGCTGTGTAAAATATTTTTGGTTATGTGAATAATGCGTTTTTCAGAGACATTCAGACAGAGATTAGAAATTTGTTTATGTAAGGAAGTTTATTGAACCAAAAGCAATACAGCTTATAGGTATAACATGTATACATAAAATAATAGTATAGTTAATGGCATCGGAGGAAAGACATATTGCATATTAAATAAATCACATATCAAAACAGTACTTATTGTAGTCTTACTTCTGTAGCATATTTCAAAAACTTCCCTAAATTCGACAATTCCTTTACATTTTGCGTAGATAACCATTCAATTAATTTAAAAACAGATGAATGTGTATAATAATACCTCTTAATATACCTTCGTCTTAAATCATCATATTTTGGACATTTTAGAATGAAAAGAAACTCATCCTCTATATCATTTTGGTCACAAAAAATACATAAACTTTCTATCCTAGGTTGATGTATAAATCTACCACTTTCAGTATTAAGTTTATGAGAACACAATCTATACTTTGATAAATACTTAATACACTACACAGACAAACATTTTGTAAGATAAAACTGTATGCTAAAACCATCAACCAAGTGCTTATATAAAAAACATTTTGTAGATAACTAAAAAAAAGCATTTCTTTCTTGAACAAATATGTTTATAATTCTTTGTTTGAATAAACTAAAAAATAACTCTTCATTTGATACATGGCACCAATATTGATATTGACAGCTATGTTCGGCTATTGGAACGTCTGGATGTTAAGTTAGAGGAGGTGCAAATGAAATAAAGGGCTACGCCGAGCGCAGCGTGATACGACCGCAGCATGTCGAACACTGAAATTTGAACAAGTGTAATTCAAAAAGAATGAAGACACAGTAAAGAGCTTGATACCGTTATTAAATGGACCCAGAAATTATCTACACACAAACTAAGGAAAATAAAAATTAGCTCTTATGATTCCTTATATAGATTAGGAAATGGTCAGAGATATGTCAAATTGGTCAACAGTCAACATACTACTTTAACTATACGTCACTATAAGAGGAATTCGAAGAAACAAAACCCATTAAAATCCAACAAAAGATTTTACACATCTTGAAAATTGCAATTTCAGCCCCTTTGACCCCTTATAGCTCGGAAATCGTAAGAACTACGCCAAATCTGTCAATATGTATCAGCAAATTTGCAATTTTGGCCCCTTTCGGCCCCTCATAGCTGGGAAAGGAAACAAGTCACCAAAAATATAATAGTTGAGCGCTATATTTATTTTTTTATAAGGAATCTAATGAAAAAAAACGCATCAAAATCGGACGAAAAATGAAAAAAAAAGATTTTTTTAGATTTCCCCGTTTTGGGACCCATTTATCTCATAAACGGTAAATGTGACATGAAATCTATTGTATACTACCGATTGGTAATTTCCTCAGGAGCACACTGAAAAAAAAACCATCAAATCCGATAAATGATAAATATTCTATGCCCAATATATGAAAAAACCTAATTTTGCCCTTTTTGGCCCTTTAAAAAACGGCCTGGGCCAGAATAAACAAAACCCAACCTTCCTTTTATGACAAGGAACATTATGTTAAAATTTCATAAGGATTGATCGACTAGAACTGAAGTTATCGCACGGAAACGAAGAGTCTACAGACGCCGACGACGACGCCGCCAGTATCATACCAATATACGACCTCAATTTTTTTTTGCGGTCGTATAAAAAGGAAATAGTATAGCAGTGCGATATATATTCAAGAATTCCAGTTTTGTTATAGAATGACAAAGTCCAATAATGGCATGAAAAATTTCCCAAGATATAAAGCTAAAAAACAAAAATTAAGAAAAACAAATCACATGGTACTCATCTACATCTTTTATTGAAGCATTCCTGCAAGTTTGATTTATAAGTATACCAAGCAGTTTAGGGGGAGTTGCTGACAATGTAGAACATATGATACTCTAATAAGCTAAATAACAAAATACCGAAGTTACTGTAACTTTAGTTTCTGCATATACGCATTTCGACAACTTATGTCTCTTGAGTGCAGATCCAATCAAAATATTTGAAAATCCATAAATCCTAAAACGAGGAAGTCCAAAGATAATTAGAAAATCAAAATTAAAGAAAAACAAATGGCATTTTGTATATCTACAATATATATTGAAGCATTCCTGCAAGTTTGCTTATAAGTACCAAGCGGTTTAGAAAAAGTTGTGGATTATTGAGGCATACCCTAAGAATCTAATAATCTAGAAAGAAAATATGAAAAGAGAATCAAAATTATAGACAAACAAAATGTATGGTGCACATATGCAATATATAGTGAAGCATTCCTGCAACTTTGGTTGGAAAGTACCCAGCAGTTTAAGATGAGTTGTGGATAATGTTGAACTAGAGGCTCAGAGACTGAGCCTGTATCGCTCACCTGACAAATTACTTCTATGCCATGCATGACCAAAAAAGATGTATTTTAGCAATGGGGTCAAATAATGTTTTGCTAATGTTCTCAATTAACATCTGTTTTTTTATCCTATTGAAATAAGTAATTTTTGCAAAGGACCTTCTATACATTTAGTTAAATTTGCTTGAATAGTTTCAAAAATGATGAAAAGGATGGTTTTCTATTACCACGCTCTCTATATATAATGTTAAACTATGTTCTGCACTGGATGCCATGTTTATTGTCGGATTGAAATGAAATGAGCAATTTTTGTAAAGTACCTTTTGTAAAGGACGGGTGTCGCTAGCGGGACAGGACATGCTTACCCTTCCGGAGCACCTGATGTCACTCCCGGTTTTCATGGGAGTTCACACTATGAGTGCCTTAGTTTTTGGTGTCGTCTTTTTATTTCCGTGAATTGTACCTGTCTCACATCCTTGTTTTGTCTTTGTTTTTCTCTGTTGCCGTTTTGCCATGTCTTTGGATTTCGATTTTAGTGGTCTTCGCTTCCTTGTTTCTTAGGTATTCTACTGCCGTTGTTCCGTGCATCATTCCTGTAAAGTTTTGTTAAATTTGCTTCCGCATACTCACGGGAGAAGATGAAAATGTGATCTTTCCAATAGGGGCCAATGTTAAACCTAAGTTCCGTGCTGGCGGTAATGTTTTTTATCGGATCGGAACGGAATGAGCAATCTTTTTAATGAACTTTAATACATCATTATTGTAAAGTTTGGTTGAAATTGCTTCAACTGTTTCAGAGGAGAAGATGAAAATGTGAGTTCCCATAGGGTCCAATGTTAAACCTAAGTTCCGTGATGGCGGTCATGTTTTTTATCCAATCGGAAAGAAATGAGCAATCTTTGTTAAGGACCTTTAGTACATCACTCCTGTAAAGTTTGGTTGAATTTGCTTGAATGGTTTCAGAGGAGAAGATGAAATTGTGATTTTCTCATATAGGGTCCAGTGTTAAATTATAATGTTCCGTGCTGGCAGCCAAGTTTTTTCATCCGATCAGAAACAAATGAGCAACCTTTGTTAAGAACCTTCAGTACACCATTCTTGTAAAGTTCGGTTGAATTTGCCTTAGTGATTTCAGAGATTATGAGAATGTGATTTTCCCACAGGGTCCAACGTTAAACTATGTTCCGTGCTGGCGGCCATGTTTTTCATCGGATCAGAACAAAATGAGCAATCTTTGTTAAGGACCTTTAGTATATCATTCCTGTAAAGTTTGGTTAACTTTGCTTCAGTGGTTCCAGAGGAGATGATGAAAATGTGATTTTCCCCATAAGGTCCACTTTTAAACCCAAGTTCCGCGCTGGCCGCCCTGTTTTTTGTCAGATAGGAATGAAATGAGCAATCTTTGTAAAGGACTTCTCACACATCATACCTGTAAAGTTTGGTTGAATTTGCTTCAGTGGTTTCAGAGGAAAAGATAAAAATTCAAAAAGTTTAATGGACGGACGGACAGACGGACGCCAAGTGATGGGAATAGCTCACACTGACCCTTTGGGTCAGAAGAGCTAAAAAACTGAGTTTTCAAGACAGATGGACGGACGCAGGACAAGGGACAGTGATCCGTATGTTTCGATCCTGCACTAGGTGCAGGCCACACAAAAAGTTACCTTTATTAGCTCACCTACTCCGAAGGTCAAAAATCAACAATTAGCCTTACTATGACCTTTTGCAAGCATAAGCATGTGATTTTGACAGTGAACTAACCCCCTTAAAATATAATTGTGCAAGAACAACAAGAAAATACAGAAGTGTATTAAAAGGTGTGCTCGATATGGCTAAATCCCTAGATATGTGTATTGTAAACATTTTCACACTTTTTCTTGGCGTTAATCTCATTTATTATACCTCATTATTACACCTGGGTATGTGATTATTACTACTAAAATTTCTAAAATAAAATTACTATTTTTCACACTTTTCAATTTTGTAACCATTTACCAGTCAATAGTTTCTTATGCTATTGACTAGCAGTATATGAATATTTTTCCCGAACTGTTTTTCTTGCCTTTCGATTGGATAAAAATCTGATGATAATACAGAATGGGTCCGTGTATTACTTAAGCATTCAAAATTTTAAAACTTTTTGAAATTTTATTATTATTTTAAATTTTTTACCAAAAATCTAAACTATCAAAATTTCCAAATAAAAAAAATGTTTAAAATTTTGAATTTTTAACCAAATTGTTAAAATTTTCAAATTCTTAAACTTTTACATTTTTGGACATTTGATCAATTTTGAAATTTTTAATCTGAACTTTTATTTTTGATTATTTCGCTTTTCAAAAGTTTCGAGTTTTCGATTTTCGACTATAACTACAAAACTTATAAAAATCACCGACAGAATACGGTAATTTCCGGAATATGAGCTATTGGCTTGTTTTATCAATAATCTACAAACCCCCTTTTCACCGTGCCTGAAGAATATTTCAGTTTTAATCTTGAGTTAAATTATACGAGAGGACTAGGGTGGACAGGGAACAGGGAGACTAATTTACTTTTCTGTGCTCTTTTTTTTAATAAACTATAATTCTTCTATCTTTAAAAGTATCGACGAAGATATACAAAATCTGTGTGTGTCCATTATCTCTGCGTCGATTTTATTTAATTTAAAGATAATTTTTCTAGCTTTAAAAAGTATATTACATGAAGGTTGGTCCCTATGGTATAAGCGGGAAGCGGGATTTGCCCTTTTTAAGAGAGCTGGAAACGGGATCTTGGCAAAAAGTATATGTAAAATAGAATAGGATGTTCAGCGTGCATGGAACGGGAACCGCTGGAAATTTAGCCTGTGAAACGGGAAATAGCGGTCTCTTCAAGCATCTTTGTAAAATATTTTTCTGCCCGTGAGACGGGAATGTGAAGAAAAATTATGGGGATTTCGTTTAAGGGACTTTATTGAGACCCCGATGAAGATATCTTCACCGTTCATGCCACCTTTGTCCTTTTGGAAGGCATGATCCCGGGAATAAGGGTTATTCTAAAAGGGTATAATTAAATCCAAATCAGACAGTAAAAACGGTAATGGAACAACTCTTTAACTCTTCGGATATGAGATGGTATATATCTTGTGGCCACGAAATGAATAAAAATGCACATGTCCCATCCATGCTTCCGTATATTTTATCTTTAGATATTAATTCATGTCTAGTGAGTATAGAATGGTTCTGATTTGTTTAGAATCATCTCGTCATGTAAGTGTTATGAGATCAAACCTCTAGTTACTATGCAAAAAGCATTTTTGAAAGTTTTGCCCATTTAAAGTATTATCGCAATATCTAAAAATGGAGCCCTTCGAAACTGTGTGATTTTATCGAGCTGCCATTGTCTCTGTTTATAAGTAATATTCTCAATTTTATTGCATTTCCCGGAACTTGTTATCTTGGATTTTGGACAAAATCTGTTATTACTGATCAATCTGATTGTACTAAAGAGTAAAATACATACGCTTAAGAGGGATGTTTTAAAAAACGTTCATAATCTCTGCCAAAGACTGGAATCATCACAAAAAATACTTTATTTAACTGATTTCGATGTCCAAATGGCTTCAGGTTTACATCCCGTTCGAAAGACGGGTTGTGTATTTGTACATTCCGCAGTCATGGTAGGCTTATTTGTATATTCACAGTAACCTCGGTATTTAGTTATTTGTTACCACTGGGTCGATGCCACTGCTGGTGGACTGTTAGTCCCCGAGGGTATTCACCAGCCCAGTAGTCAGTACTTCGGTGCTGACCCGAAAGCCGATAATTTTTAGAATCTTACAATATCTAAATTTTTGTAAATTTTGTTGAAAACTAAGGAGTATCTCCCTCATGCATAGCTCTGTCCTTAGCTAATTTTGGCTTTACATTTAGATCATATTGGTTATTTGTTCTCTATCAGGTTTTAAAAATCTTTGAGTATAAGGTCTTCCAAACGTTTAAATTTTATCTGCACTGAAGAGACATAAGTTGTCGAAATGCGCATATGCAGAAAGTAAATTCACAGTAACCTCGGTATTTAGTTATTTGTATAACACGCATACTCTGCAGGTCTGCTAAGCCGCCTATTTCACCCCGATACTCGCAGTGCTGTCTTTTTTTATTTATCAAAATATTATGATATATTATGCTAAATCAATAGGTTATAAAGTATCAGGATGTGGCGGACGGAGAAAAGTTGAATGTAAAATTATGTCGCTGTATAAGGGGCGAAGGTAAAAAACAGTTAATATTAACTTCAAATTTAAGTCACTCCATTATTTTGAGAAGAAATGTGAAATTCACACTATAAAAATGTCTTAAAGAATAAAGCACTAGAGAGACAGAAGTGACAAAACTGTATGTAGTACATCAATTAGGTGTGAATTTCTGATGATTGGGATTAATGAGGAAATAACAGTTGCATGATTACACGGACAGATAACAGTTAATTGATCAAATGATCCTACCAATACGTGCATACTTAAATAAAATTTGTTGTGGATGATTAAAGAAGTCGATAATGTGATTTTGGCAGAAACATTAGTATCGGTGAAGTAATTTTATGCTTTCCCTTACCAAATAATGTTCATAGATAACGGTGATTAAAAATGAAAGTATAAATAAGATATTTCACGCCTATATCTGATTATATCAAGTTAACATGTTAATCTTAATTTTCTTGGAAAAGACATTACCCGGTATCAAAAGTAAAAGAATTGAATTAAGTATTATGCAGAGAAGAAACTGATTCTTAATGATATGCACTATTGGGAAATATTTTCATTAAAAACTGAAAAACTCGATCCGATGTTCAATCTATCGTTTGCCGATGTATTCCAGAGCTGTATGTCTACAGAGCTGACCAGGTGTGTCAGGTAGTGGTTCGGGCTATGCACAGTCTATGCTAGGTAGTCAGGTCATCGAAAGTCTGGCCTGGAACAAACTGTAGACAAATTTGTGGAAAAACGACACTTTTCATGCAGTATTAGACTCCTTTATTTCCAATATGGAAAAGCCTCCTCAAAAGGCAGTATAGAAAACTAAATTTCCTGCCCCTACCCATTTATCTCTGTTACTCTTTAATTAAAAAAATAGGATTGTCTTGGTTGTCCCTTACACCCTTTTTAAATTTTTCTTTTAACTTTTTGAATTGATTTATTTGTTATCGACCTGATACTGATGTAGCTGAAATATTGATCGTTAGGCGTTAAATGTAATTAACTAATCAATCAAATGAAAAGGAAGAACTCATCAAACGGGTTTCGGTAGATCAAATAAGGAGGCTTGATTAGGGGGGTCCCAATATCCCATATCCCAGTAAGTCTGGACGAAAATATCCCTTTAAAAATTGAAGATATCCCATTAATTATTGAAATATCCCGTTTTCCATCGTCAATATATCCCATATCCCGGTACTTTTTGTCTCAAATATCCCATATCCCATGAACAAAAGTGGTAAATATCCCGTATCCCAATATACCCTAAACAAGCCTCAATAAGGACATGCTTTGCATTTTGTTTGTATGGAATTTCATGTAGTTTTGGTAACCGATACACAAGAATATGGAGATTTTCATTACTCATATTTAGGTAAACTTCAAAAAAAGAAGTGTCGCAGAACATCTTTCGTAAACTAACTTTGTTCTGATATTTGTTCAAAAGCTTTGACATAATGAGTGGTACCGTGTCTCCCGTTCTGAAGCAGAACATCACACATATACTTTCTGTTTGTCCATAACTTAGATTTTTTTTTCCATTATAGATCATTATAGCCATTTGTTGCAATTCAAAGGCGTAGTAATGATTTGATACTTGGTCTGAACCTTATATGATATGTAACTTGCAATGTTTAATTTTACAATATTTTGTTCAAAGATAATGAGTATCTAACTCTCGCATAGCTCTGTCCTTAGCTGATTTTGGCTTTACTATTTAAACCCTATTGGTAATTTGTTCCGTATAAGATTTTACACACGTCGAAATGCGCATATGCAGAATCTAAAATAAGAGTAACTTTGGTATTTTGTTATGTAGTACAGTGTCTCTCCTTTTCAAGTCCGTCATATCTACTTACCGATAACATTGATTTTTTCCTTGATGTCCATGTTCGTATTGTGTCCACACTCGTACCATTTGGGTCAATACTCACTTTTATTTGGACTTACCATATTAATTCATGGTTCAACGAGCGGCGGTATACATGTAAGACCATTTCATTCGGTGGCAGCTCTTGTCAATTTTGTTGTTTTCTTACCTGAAAAATCTTTGTTTTTCTCATGATACTTAGGTCACCAGACCCCCCGCCGTAAAGACCACCTCGCTACGCGAGGTGGGCTCCTTGTTCGCGGGGCGCGTCGTCAATCCACATGACCTTATTTTGCTTGCACATTATTTTTAACTCAGCTAAGCCCCTGTAACGTAAATAGCAAGGACGAAACCAGGGGTCACACATAGTTTCATGCTATCAATCATGATGCTGGGGGAGGGGGGGGCGGGGGTAAAATGAGCATATTTAGGGTTGAAAGGGGGAAAATGACAATGATCTCATTTTCCCCTTTGTTCTGTTAGGGGAAAGTTTGGAACATGCCAAATTTTCCGGGGGAAAATCAGCACATGTCAATTTTCCCCCTGAAAAACTGGAATGGGGAAAAATGGCTATAGAACACCGGTATACTTATTATAATGTGAGTCTGTACGATCCCTAAGACATGTCGGCCTGTATTCCTGTAGACCAGCCGACATTTAGACCTGTCGACCTGTAGACCCATAGCTCTGTAGACTTATAAAACTGTGGTTTTGTAAATTCCCTAAGACACATCTGCATGCATACCTGTAGACGCATAGACCTGTAGACCTGTATACTTATTAAACTTTGGGTCTATACAATCCCCAAGACATAACATGCAGACCCGCAGACCTGTTGACCCATAGACCTGTACCTCTGCATGTTATGTTTAATATATTTCTAGCTCACCACACGAAGTCCATTCCTATTTACTGACATGTTTAACATGTGCCAATGCTGCACAAGGTGAGGTAAGAATAGGGTTAGGGTTAGAGTCTTGTAACTGTGAGTTTGAACAATCTCTGGACATGTCGACCTGTAGACCCGCAGACTTTTGGACCAGCTTACTTATTAAACTATCGGTTTGTACATATCACTAATACATATCGACCTGTAGACCTGTATACGTATATTAAACTGTGGGTCTGTATAATCCACAAGATATGTCAACCTGTAAACCTGTAGACCCGAAGACCGATATACTTCTAAAATATGAGTCTGTACGATCCCGCAGACATGTAGTCTTGTAGACCTGCCAACATGTTGACGTGTCGACCTGTAGACCAGTAGCTCTGTACACCTATAAAACTGTGGTTTTGTACAATCCCTAAGACACACCTGCCTGTGGACCTGTAGACGCATAGACCTGTAGACCTGTATACTTTGGATCTGTACAATCCCCAAGACATGATCCGTAGACCTGTAGATCCGCAGACCTGTTGACCCATATATATAGACTTCTACCTCTGCATGTTATGTTTAATATATATTTTTTAGCTCACCCCACGAAGTCCATTCCTATTTACTGACATATTTTATATGTGACAATGCTGCACAACGAGGTGAGGTTAGGGATAGGGTTAGGGTTAAGAGTCTTGTAATTGTGAGTCTGAACAATCTCTGGACATGTCGACCTGTTGACCTGTAGACCCGTTGACTTTTGGACCAGTTTACCTATTAAACTATCGGTTTGTACAATCACTAATACATATCGACATGTAGACCTGTATATACTTATTAAACTGTGGGTCTGTATAATCATTAAGACATGTCAACCTGTAAACCTGAAAACCTGTAGACCCGTAGACCTGAAGACCGGTATACTTATTAAACTGTGAGTCTGTTCGATCCCTAAGACATGTCGGCCTGTAGTCCTGAAGACCTGCCGACATGTACACCTGTCGACCTGTAGATCTGTAGTTCTGTAGACTTATAAAACTGTGGTTTTGTACAATCCCTTAGACTCACCTGCCTGTAGACCTGTAGACCTGTATACTTATTAAACTTTGGGTCTGTACAATCCCCAAGACATGACCTGTAGACCCGAAGACGTGTTGACCTATAGACCTGTAGACCTGTTCCTCACCTAACGAAGTCCATTCCTATTTATTGACATGTTTAACATGTGACAATGCTGCACAACGAGGTGGAGTAGCAGGCTTTGGCTGCTTTTTATGTATCTTCGAGGGACTTATTAGTTGATATTATATAGGCATGGTATCTACCAATTTTTTTTTTTTTGCAAATAAGTCAAAAACCGTTACAGATACCAAAAAATCTAACGGAAATGAAATGAATAGCATGTCAAGATCTAACGCCCTGCAACTTTGAAGAAAATCTGAAAAGCCGTCTATAAGCTTTGTCCCTTTTCCATAAAATCTTCATTTTTTTTTATATATCTTATTTTGATTTGAAAAACTATAACAGATAGATGTCAACGTTTTATTTCAAAAATGTTAACCATACCAAGATCTACCTATATGGGAATTTTGAAGAAAATATAAACACCAATGAAGGAGTTATTGTCCTTTATTTGTCAAATTTTCGTTATTTTAAACATTTTGTCCTATATTGCAAAAACGTTTTGAAATAGAGGTTAAGTTTAAATGGCAAAAGTGTTCAGCTTACCAAGAACTACAATTTCTACATACGTTCAACATGAAAAAGGAAGGAAATGGGGTAAATGTCAAAGAGACAACATCCCACCAGGTAGGTGATACAGGCTCACATGAGAGCCTCTGGTTTAGTACATTAAGATTGATGTATTACATCCCGAAGTACTGACTTCAGCTTATCATGTGGAAAAGTAGTATAAGGTGTAGAAAAATCAAATGTTTGACACCGTTGCAGTGAGTTTAGTTGATGATAGGTATTCTCAGTCTTTATGAGTTTTTGAGAATCCACAGTCACTCGACTTTTTGGGTTTACTTTATCACTATATATCTTAAGCCCATCTTTGAATGCAGAAAGGAGCTCAGAGAGGGATTTTGTTGTGCGTTTGGCAGCCCCAGCAACGTATCTCTGTGTGTAAGGTCATTTATGTAACTTCTATACCAAAAGAAGACAATACTGATTTGTGATTGTTTAGAATATCCTCCCTTGGTATGGTGGAGAGGGTGTATGTGGGGTTGCAAAATGAATTGATAATGCTCATCTCCTTCATTAAGCAGTCAATGTAGTGCCTTTTGCAGATAAATGTGATGTTGCTTTGGGCTTTGTCAGCTTGTACAATAACATAATTGTCATGGAGAAATGACAATGTTTTTTCTAATTTGAGATCCTCGAATGTCCGTTTTGAAATTGGGTTTTTGATTGACATTAGGCGTCTTATTTGAGCTACAATTAATGACTTTACGGACCTGATCCAGTCGACAGTGTTTCAACCCTTTCCTTCTCTCTCTAAGCCCATTGTTTGGTATTTTCCTCAACTGCGTCAATCAATATTTTAAATTTAAGTTTCCAATTGATGGGTTGGGGCTCACGATATTTTGGACCTTTGTGAAGGGATCACGTAGTTTGTCAATCATGTTGAGGTCCCAAGTTATAACGTCACCAGCAGGAGCGTACATAAAATGGGAAGAGAAACAAGAGCAAACAGATGGCTTTGATGTATCACATAGAAGATGGATGCTAGCTTGGATCATATTTCATCTGTGGCCCTTATGGGAAGGCATTCAAAGATTTTCTCCTCTGAAACAACAAAGCCATGCACTGCATCCAAACTTGCTCACAATAGTTCTTTGGTGGTCCTCTTTTAATTATGTCTTGTAAGTCTGCACTTCATCCAAGATGGCTGCAAACAGGGAACTTTGTTTACAGTCATTTTATAGTTAGCTTGACCAGTGTGGCTGGCAGACATAAAGTCAGTCGACAACTTTAACTGCTGGACTAATAATTGGTCTTCATCACCTTTTGTGAACTAATTTGTATCTTTAGAAATGCATTTAGTAACAGATCATGTAACACATAATTAGTTTGTTTGGTCATATAATCCCTAACACCTTCATTGAGATTCATCTAGTAGCACCTGATTTTGTCAATTAATCAGTTTGTTTAGTTTTTAATCCAATTTAATGTGATAATTAGTCTTGACACCTTTACAGCTTGTCAATGCTTTAAGGAACAAGTTTTTTAAAATTTGTTTTGTAAAAAGCAATCAATGTTGATTGGAATTCGTAAGCCAAACAGGGAGATTTTGTGCTTTATGAAGTGTTACTAAATAAATTTCTAAAGGTTAAACAAGATGACAAAAGATAATAATTGTTGATTATCAGTCAAGCAGGCAGTTTTGCAGTGATTCAAACAGACTTCTAATTAGTCTGGTCAATGTAACTGTAAAATGACTGTAACATTGTACAGTACGGGATAACATTCAAATATCGTTGATATGAAACAACGGAGCCAATTGGAACAAAAGTTGGTCACAATAGTCTTTACTTTGCCCCTTTGAAATATTCGTGCGGCAAGTCCGCATCACATCCAAGATGGCTTCCACCTGGGGCATATTTTAACATTGGACCCTTTTGGGAATTCGAAGATCCTCTAAGAAACAACAAAGCCAATTGGATCCAAACTTCGTCACAATATATTCCTTTGATGGTTCCCTTTAAAAATGTGTCCATTAAGTCTGCACCTCATCTAAAAGGTCAACATTGGGGAACTTAGTTCAATGTTTGACCCTCGGGGTTTGACCATATGGGAAAACATTTTCTTATTGTCCTTAAGTGGTGCCCTTCAAAGTTGTGATATTTATGTTCGTACCTCAGTTTGGCCCTCCAAAAAGGGTGACCAGTAAGTCTTCATCATATCCAATATTGTTGCCATCAGGTATAATAGTTAAATTTGGAAGCTAATACATCAAGGTACATTAACATACTTGAAAAGGAGGTCCTTTATCATTTAGCTTAGTCAGCCATGACCGAGGGGAGCGATTGTTATTGAAATATTCTTATAAACAAAATTGATCTATCGATTCCTGTGTGAATACTGACACAAAATTGACCAGATGTTACATGTATTAGATATAGTGGGTCTCTTATCATATTCGAGGGACGTATGTCCCGAGAATATGATAAGAGACCCACTATATCTGATTTACATAGGATGTATAAAAAATCATTTGGTGTTATATTCAGCAATAAAATGTTTCAATAATGCAATTAACCAGATGTAGTGGAAGATGCCATGCGATCAACTATTTAGAAACTTATCTTAATTGTCAAAATTTAATTGTCATCATAAGTAGAACTTATCAGTACAACTGTATAGAAAATAATACTAGGTGTCTAATCTTGTCTGTTGTACAGTTTTATTGCCTAAACCTTCAAATTTTACTGATAGAAGATAATTATCCTATGTAAATAAACCTATAGTGCAAGTGCGTAATATGATCATAACTTGACATATCTGTAGTTTGTATGGGTTTTTATTCGCTTACTGTGATTGAAGATTGATAGCAGAAAGACAAAGATATTGCTTCATTGTATGTAAAATTATGATTTGCACACTTTATTTCGAGAGAAACTTTTTATGCCATTAATTTTTAAATCTTCAATAAGCTACTGTCATATTTTATGTAAAAGATAATTACTATTTTTACATTTTTTATAATTTTCTTATAACATGAAGCTTCCATAACACGTTGATTTTGTTACAACTTAAATATGTTAAACAAAGAGAAAATGCTTGATTGATGTGTTAATTGTTATCATTTCCCGCTCTCTCCTGGAAATAAATGATGCTCTACTAATGAGTACACACTTGATGTGAATGAAAACTTTTGTGAAATCTGTTGTGCACCTTGTGTAAAATCTGGAGGAAAGATAAATTTACACTTTCAAAAAATTCAAAGAATGCTTAATTTACCGGAATATGTGCAAAAAATAAGGAAAAAAACGTATCAATATATGTTTTTCTTTACTTATAGATTGAACAACACAGAACGAATCTCGGAATAAATAAGTGGTGAAGCAATTTATTATAATGGATGCTTTTACACATTGGATTTAAACACGAAATCCGAGAATAAAAGGAAAATAGTAGTTTAATTGTGAAAATAAAGAATCCACTGAGTGAGAAACGACATTTCTACACTAGAGATAGTTATAAATTTTCAAATATTTTAAACGCGAGGCTTGCCGAGCGTTTAAAATATTTGAAAATTTAACTATCGAGAGTGTAGAAATGTCGTTTCTCACGAGATACAATTGTGGATTTTATTTCTCTAATGATTTCAAGGAGATTTTGGGCAAAAATATGACCCCCTTTTCTGATTATCCGAAATAAATGTGTTCCTTAAGCGTGACGTCATCAGGCATGGTCGCCTTTTTTCATGACGTCACAATGGTCAAGTCGGAAAACGGCAAATATATTTGACGTCATAATTGAATTTCATCCAATCACTTGCCGAGAACAACATTCTCTCTAGAGAGGAGAAGCGTATTTCTCCAACTGTTCAGGAAACGTGAAAACGGGACAGAAATTAGAGAAAGGAATATAATATTCATACAACGATGTGTAAAATGTACTATACACAAATGCAACATCAGTTATTTAGTCAGCATTAAAAGATTCCTCTCTCTTTTAAATTAATATTTTAGTATACGTAATTAACATACCACATTACCAACTTTCAAATGTTGTGTGTATATAGATACTGTAAAAGGTTTAATTTTCGCGTGGTTTAAATTTCGTTACCTACATATATTCCAGATGTTTTATTAAAAAAAAATTCATTACGCAAGGTAGTTTTTCGCAAAAATGAACTTATCGCGAAGTTAACGAAAATAAAATTTCCCCTTTGTAAGTATATCTAAGTCAGAATTTGTTTTATTTTGATATAATAGCTTGTGTTGCACATGCAGTATTGCTTTAGTTTTGTGTGTGGAACATTTTCCATATATGAGATGTTGTTGTACCATTTTGAGAAAGTTAGCTGAACGTCTGATCAACATCAGGACGACTTTTAATGGTTTAATGTAGCGTTTATAAAATGTTGATTAAAAATTGCAAAAACTTTTAGATAAATGTTGTAACAACATTTAGAAAACCATCCACCTTTATATAAAATAACTTGAGTTGCTACGACCAAAGAGTTACATATAGTATATCCTTCCGGATCAAGTGGATTACGATAATTCTCCAGTTCGAGATAGTTAAATTTGTGATATTCAACATGCGACCTTTAGCGAGCATGTTAATATCAGAAATTTAACTATAGAGAATGAAGAAATATCGTAATCCACGAGCAAACAGAAGGATATTCTTCCTCCAATGACTTTTACTGTGTTTCACATAAAGAACTTGTAGGGCAACAATTCTTCCGTAAATGGTGGTTGACAGTGGGAGATGACATGACCCATGTGAGATCGATGCACGTAACCTCATCTCACATCGGTAAAAGACCAACCAGACGTGTTGATTTTTGTGATGAAACAATCGTAACCACGACTTAACGTCAAAAAACACCTGACGTCACAATATAAAGAATACTCAAATGGCGACAACGTTGTTCAAACAGTAAAGGTTTCCAGACGTTTCATTTCGCCTTTTACGGAAGAAATAGGTATTTGCATCAGATCAAAATTAAAGACTATATGAATCTAACACCGGTGAAAAGGCAAGATCAAGAAATCTCAGACACCCAAGGGTAAGATTTCAATATTTCTCTGACGAGGCTTGCCGAGTCAGAGAACCACTGAAATCTTACCCGAGGGTGTCTGAGATTTCTAAATCTTGCATTTTCAACGGTGTTTGATTTATTTTCTCACTTTTGTAATCACAAACTATGATTTATTTACAACCAAGTCGTACTTGATATCCGACGTTCCTAAGCGACGTCAATGACGTCAGAATACGTTGTTTGGTGTACCGTTACAAGAAAATCTCACACCGCTAAAAATAGGAACTGTCCTGTCTCAAAAGTGAGAATGGGATATCTTTCACTCGTGTAAGAAATTCTACGTCTTTTCCTCTCGTTCCGCTACGCTCCATACGAGAAAAGACGAAATTTCTTACACTTGTGAAAGATATCCCGATCTTTAATATGACCTTATGCAAGATCCTATTAATCTTTGGGAAATATTTCTAGGGATAATATTATCCCATCCAATATTCGGTGTTATATCAATCTTAGTGTAATATTACCTTATCCAATGTTTAGGTCTATATGAATCAAAATCTTGGGGTAATATTACTCCATGCCATATTTCGTGTTATACAAATCAAAATCTTGGGGTAATATTACCCCATGGTAAGTTCCGTGTTATACAATTCAAAATCTTGGGGTAATATTACCCCATCCAATTTTCAATGTTAAGTCAATCGATATCATGGGATATTATTATATCCCATCCTTTGTTCAACATCATATCAGTCAATATCTTGGGGTAATATTACCCCATGCCATGCAAATAATTTTGGGAAAACATCCCATCCTGTGTTCAATATATCAGTCAAAATATAATAAAATCCTGGGGTAATATTACCCCATAATCTTAACTTTATGTTGTAACTCTTGCTTAAACGTCAATTAACATACATAAATTGAGTCATTATGGTCTGTTTATAATTTAAAACCTATAAAAAGAACACTGTAGATTTTCCCTTTTTATTTTGGATTCCATTACAAGTATTCACTTTTGATACACTAATATTGAAATATAAAGATATCGCTTCACATTAAATTATATCAGAAGCTAGCGTTGACAAAGGTACAAATTGTTGCTACTTGTTGCATTTGGTAAGATTTTTTTGATATTGGAATCTATGCCCCTTATCTATTCAATATATATTATACGTTTCGAAAAGGCCTCATGACGGCTCTGGTGTAAGAAATAGTTCGGTGTATAGAGACTTTTCATCAGTGCTATGCAATCCAGATAAATTATCTAAATGCTCATAAATTAAGGGGTGTATTTTTAATAATGATTTGAAGCGATTTATTCATGTTTAGATAGTTATTTCTATAAATATTCATACAGCATGGTCATCATAATGTGTTTTAATATTGATTGTTTTGTTTACAAGTAATAACTGTCCGATCATAATTAGGTCATGTGTATTTTTAAGTTAACGCTTAATATTGTTATTCTTGTGAAGAACTATTCTGATAAACGTGTAATTAGGATACACAAAAATGATGATAAGAAATATTTATTGTTAAAAAAGAAAGGATTTTTAAGCTAAATCTGTTTAAGATTCCCGTCATCTGCATTGAAATGACATTATAGCTTGCGGACAATTTTATTAAATCCGTACAGAAATGAATAAATTTTAGTGAATACGTGCAAAAAGGATTTTTTTTAAATATGGCACTGTCCAAATTGCTGAAAAATGGAGGAACAGTTTAATTCGACTAAAACACGGAATGACCCACGGTTTTGGTGGGGGATTCACATAACAAAGAGTTTATTAGTAATGGTGCTGACTAGACATAGGCGAAAAGGGAAAAACTCTTTCATATATAAGATGAAATTTTATAACCT